>CAUYON010110547.1:0-26936 GCA_963573935.1 Arctocebus calabarensis | reverse complement strand
ACGCTGTCTCCCTGTGTCCCCAAAGGGAAGTTTCTGGGCAGATCCCGCCTGGCAGAGATGCCTGAAGTCCTCTCTCCCCAGTCTCACTGTGCCCAGCTGCAAGGAAGCTGTTACTCGTCCGCCATCTTGCTCCGCCCTCCGTGAAATGTATATTTTAAATATAATTCACCTTAATTGTGCCATACATCTAAATCTTATAGTTTTTTTTTTTTTCCTATTTGACTCTTTTTAAAAAACAATTCTGTTAGACGACCTCTATGAGAATCTAAAACTAGCACTTTCCACATATTACAATACGGGTAATAATAGTATCTGATTGGAGGGGTGAAGAATAAAGAAGTTAATGCAAATCAAGGATTTAGGATCGTGGGGGTACATTGTGAGATCTCAGCCAAGAATTGCTACAGTGCGTGTGTGTGTGTGTGTGTGCGCGCGCGCGCGCCTGCTTCTAGCCCAGATGTGTAACCTGAGTAACACTTTGTTGTTCAAAGTATCTAAATCTCATAATAGAAAAGGTGATAACTTTATGCATTAAGGCTACTTCCCCTTTTCTGAAGTGTAATATTTGGAGGGAAAAGAACCTTATTTTCTCTCAGAAGTTGCACACTGTTTAAGTAACAAACTATTTCTGAGTCCCCTTGGACAGACCTGCGTTCAAGTCTCCATGCAGCAGAGAGACTTATCGAGAGATAAGTTGCTGAGGCTTCAGAAAAGACAGTTGGGAGACCAACCCTCCCTCCCCAAATAACAATGACCAATTCTTTCTGCAAACAGGACGCTCTTTTTTAAATGTTTCATGCCTTTTGAGATTTTTTTTCCTTTTTCCTCCAATAAAAAGCCTGTTTTTCATTTCCTCTCTGTCCCGACTTTACTCTTCAAGACTGAGTGATTTTAGATACATCTAATTCAACTGGATGTGTTTGAGAAGCTTGCGAACTAATTTATTTATTCCATTTATTTTTATTGCATGCCCATTACCCACGGATTCTGGGCACACATAAATGATCTGCACGAGACTGGCAAACAAGAGCCGGGGATAGATGGATAGTGAGTGAATGTCTAAACGCATTAGTCAAAAGGATTCTTCCCTTCTAGAAATGCTTGGGGAAGCAAGTTGGTCTTGCAGTTTTCTTAGATCTTGGCACTGTAGGCTCCTAGCTATTGGCTTTTTTTATTGCCATACACAAGAGAAAAGTTGCTAAGCCCCCCAGGCAAGGGTGGAGCTCTCAGAGGGGCCCAGCGGGGAGGGGGTGGGCTCTTTGATAAGGAGGCTGTAGGGTCCTCTGATTGTGTGTCCCTAAAGGTCTCTAGCAGTTTCAAGCTGGATTCGAGGAGGAAAGAAAAAGAAAAGATGCTAGTTCTCACGGAAGAGGGAGGCTAGGAAAGAAGGAAGCAGAGACCAACTAGAGTTGAAGATTTCTGGAGATTTCCACTCTGTAGAAAACCAGTAACACAATCCAAAGAAAACTTGAACACTTCTTCCCGGGCTGGGGGTCCCTTGGGGACTCTGTGCTCTCCCCCTGATTCTTGCTCTTGGCCTTTGAAGTAATTACCTGACTCTCCAGACTTCTGTTTTCTTATCTGAAAGATGAGGAATTTGGCCTGTAGTGAAGGTGCCACCAGGGAGGACAAGGGGAGCCTGTAGCTGCTCCAACCAAGCCAGCATATATTTTACCTCGGTAAAAGGAGTTGTGTTGGAAAAATAAATGTGATCATCACTTTTTGTCTTGATTTCTAAGGTGCTTTCCACTTCTACTATACTTTTTCTCCAGCCAGTCTTTCCCCACTAATTTGGTTGACTCAAATTTGAATTTGTTTCTAATCTTAAACTTGTGGCAGGATCTGTCATGGAGGTTCAGGAGACAAATTAGCAACACAGCCTCTTTTTTTTGAAGCCTGTTCCCTCTACCAGGTGGGCCCAGATCCCCTTTGATATCTCCCCGAAGTTTGATGGGATAAAGTGGCTGATTTTAAAAAGACAGCCTCAAAAATGTGAATGGTCCTCTCAGCTCAAAGTGCTCTCTAAAATGGAAAATTTCATTACAGCAGGACTAATCTCTTCTTACAGCAATAAAACGCAGAGCCAGTCATTTGAATACATTGGTGGAATCAGCTAGATTTAACTGAATGGAAAACATTTTCAACAAGTAGGTCTGGGAGCAACAAATCAAGGATGTGCTTAGCAGGAGGTGGAAGATGTGACCTTGGCTTTTTGAAGACACTCGTACTTGGGATGCAGGAGAATGGAGGCACCAAACAAAATTAGTGTATATTAATGAGCTGAACAACAGTGCACCTCTCGGCCCCCACAGATGGCAGAGACGCCTAAAAGCAAATTAAGCCTAAATAGGTCACCAAATGCTTTTAGGTTTTCTTCCTGATGGAGACAGATCTTCATGGCCCTATTAGGCTCTCCATCTAATGTACAGATTTTACCTTGGCAGCAGAGAGGAGGCAAAGGCATCCTTTAGCACCTCATAAATCCTCCTTATTCACTGTGCCATGTGTATATACAAGTGGCTTCACTGATTATTTAAAAAGAAAAAATTAAAAAGAGAAGAGAAAAAAACAAAAAACAAAGCCCATTCTGCTTTTCTCTCCATGTGCCAGGCCATTTGTGTCCAGATCAGTAACTTGGAGAATTCTACAATCTGCTAAGAGTTTCCGCTTTCCTTGAAATTTTTCATTTCATTTTTCATTTCCTTGAAATTTCCTGGTAGTCTGTTGAGCAAACCTTTGTTTTCAGGGGATGCATGAGCAGGGAAATTGTTTTGAGCTGAGGGTAGGAGTGGAAGATGCCTCTGGCCCAGAGCAAACAGATTTGGGTCTGACTCAGGCTTTGTACCTTGCTGTCTGTATAACCTTGGGAAAAACTAGTTCATCTCGTTGAATCTCAGTTTCTACATCTGTAAAATGGGTGTGATAAAATCTACACTCCCTGACTCATGCAATCACTCTGGGAATCAAGCAAGATAATGAAGCTTATTAAAAGGCTTTTAAAAGCTTAAAAGTCTAACATATATTAATGAAATGCTTCTGTTAACAGTGAATGCTCATTAAATGCCTGTTGAATGACTGAGCATAAAGACTAATAGAAGCACTGTATCTATTTTTCTTGAGGCCACTCAGATTTAGATGCTCCTCAGGAAGTTCTAATCAGTTCTAGACTAATGTCCCTGACTTCTGCTCTATCTCCACAATCTGCTTTTTACGGGAGCTATTGAGGACATTTTTTCCCCAAACCACATTTTTTCTGAGCACACCCCTCTCCTGATTAAACTCTTTTCTGGTTCCCTCTTATCAATAAGAATGATAAGCATTCACTGTTAACAGAAGCATTTCATTAATATATGTTAGACTTCTTAAGTCCAGGGAGCTGAGCATAATGCCCCAGGCTCCTCATGAGACTCTGCCACCTACCTCTCCAGTCTGTCTATTTCTGAGCTCCAACAGTGTTAAATGATGTCAGCTGCTTCCTGGATGCAGACATTGTCTCTCCTTCCCTGCCAGTCTAGTCTGGGAAAGTCCCATTCAGTTTTTGAAACCCAGCACCCATGTCTTGGAACAGTTAGACTTAGGGTTAGGGGTTAGTGTTAGGGTTAGGAAAGGATGCCACTTAACTAAATGCTCATTAAACGTACGCTGAATGAATGGCTTTGAAGAGTAATACAAAAAGCACTGTGCTTACTGATTGTACACTGGGAGGCTTCTCTGACCCTATGAGAGAGGACTTAGCCGTCCTTCCTCTGTGGTCTATATTTATCAGGACCTCTATTCTTGTGCTTGTCATCTCCCCACACTCCTTGCCTTTTGTGCCCCTAGCCCTCACTAGATTGTGATATGCTTGCACAAGCATAGGAGTTTAGCTTACCGTTTTTCTCCCGCCTTATATGTCCTTTTACAGTGCTTGGCTATCGGAAATGTTGAAGCTGGCTGGGCATGATGGCTCATGCCTGTCATCTTAGCACTTTGGGAGGCTGAGGCAGGAGGATTGCGTGAGGTCCTGAGCAAGAGCTGGACCCTGTCTCTACAAAAACTAGGAAAATCAGCCTGGTGCACACCTGTAGCCCCAGCTTCTCGGGAAACTAAAGCAGGAGGATCACTTGAGCCCAGGAGTTGAGGTTGCTGTGAGCTATGATGATGTCACTGCTCTGTAGCCCTGGAGACGGAATGTGACCCTGCCTCAAAAAAAAAAAAAAAAAAAAGGAAAAAAAAAAGGGGATATTCTCAGGGGCCACTGAAGAGTATGTCAAGATTCCTGTGTTTGCATCAAATGGCCCACATTGCTCTGCGTGGATTCCTTCTTTAACCCCCTCTTCTCCCTTCCCTCTGTTCCTTTCCCCTTCCTTTTTTGCTTTCTTTCCAGAGATTTCTGTCAGCTTCCCTACTGGGAATTGTCACAGTGGTCCAGTTGGGTCGTGTGCTTTTGGTTTCTACCTTCCAGTGTGGAGGCCAAAGCCACTGTCTGCCTCACCGGGAAAAGTGGGTGGCCTCGGGCAGCTCTTTCTTACCACGAATGATCCTTTACCAGTAATCAGTCCCTAGAGGGTAAATAGTCTGGATTATTGAACAACGGCTAATTTAAATGAGTTGTTTAGATTACTTAAACATATTTATATTCTTAAAAAGAAGTAGATAGTCCTTTACTATACAACCAGTCCCTGGACATGGAATAAAATGACTAAAAGTTTTCTGAATAAACAGCTGCTGAAGGCGTTCATGTATATTCATGTTATAGATGACATTGGCTAATAGTGTCCCTAAGAATTATTATAAGCATGTTAAGGCACAGAAAAGTTAGATAACTTCCGTAGACCTGTACAGGTAGTTAATTGTGGCGGAGTTAAAATCTAAGCAGCGTGAAAAGGATTGTTTCCTTTTAAGAGAATTAAAGCTTTGAATGCTGTATAAATTAGGCAGTTTGAGTGCTAAAAGCATTACCACTTTTGTATCTATTTATAACTAAAATAGAGCAAAGGGTGTGGGAAACACAGGGGAAAGGAAGAAAACAATAAATCAATGGGATGCCCACTGCAACCGGGATGACCCTGGGGGTCTGAGTGAGACAGGCGGGACACCTAAGGATAAATATTGAGCGACTTCACTTCCATCTGATGTCTAGAGTGAGTTCCTAGAGACAGAAAGTAGCGTGGTGGTTGCCTGGGGGAGGGGAAGTGGGCAGTTATTGTATATGGGTACCAAGTTTCTCTTTGGAATGATGAACAGATTTGGACATGGCTGTGATGCTGATTACACAAGACTGCGCCAGGGCTTAATGCCGCTGACTTGTACTTCCAAAAATGGTTAAGATGGAAAATACTGTAGTTTTCCACAATAAGTAAATTAAAATTTAAAAAATGAATGAACAGTTTTGTAACCCCAGACCAGAGCTTCCTCCTGAGGTGGGTGAAGAGGCAGGAAGCCTGGAGGGGAGGAGACTGCAGTGCTCTCAGCAAACAGGTGAATCCAGCCGGGCCAGGCCTTCTGCAGCAGCTCTGGCCAGTGTGCCCGGCTCGGGACAGTTACTGTTGACAAAGCAAATCACCTGGCAAGGAGGCAAATGTCTTAGGTTTCCTCTTCGAAATTAAGGAGTTATGCAAAGTAAGTGCATTATATCTGATAGACAGCATAACTAGACTGTAAAACTGGGGTCATTTGAAATGCAGAGGGCTGGCTGGCCAGGAAGGGAAGAGAACTCATCTGTCCGACCTAGGTCAGAGCCACAAAGACGCAGAATCTGTTGGAGACAGAAACTGCTTCCTGTGACGGTGGTGTTTCTCTGAGTTGCCAATGTTTGAAAATCTGCCTATTTCTTACAAGTATCTGCATTTCTCACTTTTCTTGAAAAATCAAGAAGGTTCTGCCTCACCCACACTGGCTGTGCAGAGTTCATATCCCAACCCTACCCTTCGGCTCACTCATTTACCTTCTCTGCCTGGAGCCTCCTGTGGCCATCTGCCTGCCTACGTCACAGGCCAGTGTCCTCTTCCTGTATCCGACCTCTCAGGCAGGTTTTTGCAGTCCCACCCCCCTGCTCACGGCAGCTCTTCATGGCTGTGGCACTTGTGTCTGTACCTTTCCTGATCATTGTCACACATTACCTTTCACGATGTAATGTGGGCATGACAGAAAGTTTCAGGTTTTCTGAAACAGAAAATTTAATTATTTTGCCCCACTTTCTCTTTACTTCTGCTACAGAAAACATAGTCACTAAATAGATGTGTCTCGTGGCCCGAGCTGGATTGTCAGATCCTCAGGTGCACAGACTGTACCAAAGACATTTGGCTTTCCTACACCAAGGATGGATAGGGTTGGTGTCAGTAATGAATCAAAAGGCTTGGGAATGAATCAGTAGCTTTAGGGACAAAGCTGACTCATGAATCCAGTCGGTCAGAGCATCTGCAGCCAAGAAATGGACCTCACTCATCCAGGGGAAAGTCAAGCACCTGCCACATCCTGTGGAACCGGGCCATGTCTCATCCCCTGAACAACACCGGTTCTTGTTCAAAGGTGTGACAGACTCCGTGAACTCTACCTCTCAGTCCCAGGGAGGAAGCCACAGCTCCTGGCCTGGTGTGATTACCTTTGCACAGGAGGCTGTTGCTAGATAGTAAAGGCATTTTTACCAAGAGAGATCAGCCGTGTGTTTTTCAGCTTCATGCTACAGTATTTTGAGTAAATTGATATTGCATTAATAATGATTCTTACTCAATTATGGATGTGACTTATGTGTTAGGAAGGATGGTGTTTTGGAGACGAAGAAAAGAAGGCCAAGACAACCAGCCATGTTAAGTCAGAGTGAAGGAAGTTCATTGGTTCATTGTTACTGAGAAGTCACAGTAATTTAGAGAAAGAAGTTCTTGATCGTCAAAAAAAAAACAACAACAAAACAAAAAACACAAACAAACAATGAAAAGGCAGCTATTTGGGAGGCTGAAGAAAATGGTGACATAGTTTGCCTATTTGTCCCCTCCAAATCTCATGTTGAAATTCGATCCCCAGTGTTGGAAGGTGTTTGGGTCAAGAATGACTTGGTGCCTGCCTTCTGGTAATGAGTTCTCACTCTGTTAGTTCCTGTGAGATCTGATCATTTACCAAGGCCTGACTCCTCCCCCCTCTCACTGTGTCACAGGCCTGCTACCTCTTCCCCTCCACCAGGACTGGAAGCTCCCTGAGGCCCGCCCCAGAAGCAGAAGTAGGAACAAAGCTTCTACAGCCTGCAAGTCCTCTCTTTTCTTTATTAATACCCAGCGTGACATTCCTTTAAAGCAATACAATGGACTAAGACAAATAGGTGGGAAATTGAATGTCAATGTCTTGCCTCTGTGTAGTTTAACACTTTCTAGTAAAATCAAGTACAGGCAATGCTTGCTTTGCATGGCCACGATGAGTGTGATTTTGAGCACCTTTTTTTTCATTGTGTGTGTGTGTGTGTGTATATATATATATATATTTGTCATTTATTTATTTATTTATTGTTGGGGATTCATTGAGGGTACAAGAAACCAGGTTACACTGACTGCATTTGTTAGGTAATGTCCCTCCTACAATCATGCTTTGCACCCAAAAATATTTTCTTTTTTTTTTTGAGCCAGAATCTCACTCTGTTGCCCCAGGGTAGAGTGCTGTGGTGTCATAACTGACAGCAACCTCAAAATCTTGGGTTCAAGTGATCCTCTTACCTCAGACTCCCAAGTAGCTGTCCATACAGGTATCTGCCACAACCTGGCTATTTTTAGAGACAGGGTCTGGATCTTGCTTAGGCTGGTCTCAAAATCCGGAGCTCAGGCAGTCCACCTGCGTTGGCCTCCCAGAATGCTAGGATTACAAACATGAGCCACCAGGCCTAGCCCATCATTCAAAATATTTTTGAGTTCTAATTGAATGGAAGGCACTGTGGTGAGTAAAACCAGTGGGGTGATGATAATGGATTCTGCCCTCGAAGGATTTTACAATGGAGAAAGGAGATGGTAGCTATATAAAAGGACTATAATATAAGTTAAATATAATTTAAAAAGTAAGTTAATATTTACTGAGTCTCAACTATGTGCCAGGCTCTGGGCTGAGCACTTTCTATGATGTTACTTATTTCACCTTCACTACCACTGGGTACCTCATTTTTTAAAACAGACAAACACAAGCTGTGAGTCAGAGATGGTAAATGATTTGTCCAAAATAACACAGCTAGACAGCAGAAGATCTGGGTCTCAAACCAAGTTGTCTGCCTCCAAAGCTGTGCACTTAACCATTGTGCCCTGTTGACTTCTCCATATGTGATAAATATCACAACAAAAATATAACTGAAAGACAAGAGTCTACCTCTATTAGGAGGGAAATTAAGAAAGGCTTCTTGGAGGAAGTGGTATTTGATCTCAGCCTAGAGGCAGTACTAGGATTCACGGAGAGAGCTTTTGGAGAAGGTATGGTATAAACAGAGGCAGGAATGAAAAAGCTGAATGTGTTTGGGAAGGACGAGAAATTTGTGTTGTCTGAAATGGGTAGATAGAAGAGATGGAAATGAACTTGAATAGTAGATTTGAAGTCAGATCACAAGAAGGCTTAAATGCCAAGAAGTTTGAACTTGGTTGGAAAAAAGCAATAATGGCCCTTGAAACCTTTGAGCAGAGCAGTAGAATGAGGAAAGGTTGTATCTTGCAATGAATTAACTGGCCAACTATGCGAAAAGTGGATTAGATCAGGACTGTCTGGTCAGAGAGACCAATTAGGAGCTCTGAAAAGGGCAGTGGCAGGAGAATGGCAAAGCATGAAATGAGCAAGCCATTGACAAGTGGAACGGGCAGCTTGTGTGCTGCCAACAGGAGGTGAGAGGGAGGGCTGGAAGAGGGAGGAGGAATAAAAGATAACCTGGTGAAAAGTCTAGATGCTTCTTTATTTTCTTACAATTTACACTTTGTTTCTGTTTTCACAATTTAGCTTTGATCCGCAGGCAGAAGCCAAATAGGAATTTTACTGCAGATTCCTTTGGAGAGATTCAGTGAATGCCAATGGAACAAAGCTACTTATATTGTGAGCTATAAAACTTCACATCTCTTCTCCCAATGAAAATCTCATTAGCCGATCATTTGAAAAGTAGCCCATTCAAATCTGACTTTGGCTTGTATGGTTTGATCTCTTTAAAGTGATAGTTTTTCAGAAGTGTGGCAGGAAGCCTGAAATTTCAATTAGATAAGCCAGAGGTTTACCTGTTGGAGGAGAGAAAGTATTATCTCCCTGTTGCTAGGTGATGGATCTCTAAAGCAATGGTTCAGTATTAAAGGATCAGAGCTCTTTTAAAATTCCCTTTCTTTTGAAAACAAATATCAATTTAAAACCAACCCCACATGTTCAGCTCTGTTTCTCTACAGAATAAGACAGCTTCTCTGCCATGGAGCCCACAAACCTGCTCACCCCAAATTTACACAGACAAGCAGCATTTACCATATCTGTAGGGATATAGGTGACAGTGACAATGGCTTAGATTAATGCTGGGAACCATCCTCATTGCTTTGAGTGCGTGGATGCATCATAATTCTACAATATAGGTACTATTTTTCTTCCCTTTAATGATGGTATGAGAGTTAATTTTCTGTGTCAACTTGGCTGGACTATGGTACCCAAGTTGTTTGGTCAAACACTAGTCTTAGATATTGCTGAAGGCATTTTTGTGGATGTGACTAATGTTTAAGTCTGTAAACTTTGAGCAAAGCAGACTACTTTCCATAATGGGCTTACCATCCAATCAGCTGAAGGCCTGCAGAGCAAAGATGAAGCTCTCTCTCGAAGAGGTAATTCTCCTCAAGACTGCAACGTAGAAACTTTGCCTTGAGTTTCCAGCCTGCTGTCTTGAGGAGCTCAGACTCAAGACATCAACTCTTATCTGAATTTTTTACCTACTGGTCTGTTCTACAGATTTCAATCTTGCCAGCTCCCAAGGAATTATGTAAGCCAATTCCTTAGATGTCTGTCTGTCTGTCTGTCTGTCTACCTACCTACCTACCTATCTACCCATCCATCCATCTATCTTCTATTGATTCTGTTTCTCTGGAGAATCCTGACTAATAAAGAAATCAAGGCCTTTCATAGGCTACCTTGTTCAAGGTTACAGAGGTAATGAATGGTGGGAGCAGGACTTGAGGGAATTCTGTTTGCAGGAGCCTACTCTCCTCACTGCTAGACTATATTACCTCTGCACAAGGATAGAGATTTCCTCATGGCCATTATATTCAGACTTGATAGTTGAAGTCCAGACAAAGCAAAATTTTAAATGAATTTTATCAAGTTCCAAATAAGATATAGGTACTAGAAGAAATTTTCTGGCCTTCTCCTGGCTGCCCTTCCTCTCATCTTTCAGGGGAGAGTTCCAATTTGAGTCGGTTGAAAGGTATAGTCTTCACTTTTTCCTAAGCCCCTCACTTGGCCCCATCTCTGTGAATTCATTGTGAATTCCACAATCCTCTATAAGTGGTTCTAACAGAGACTCATACTTTTGGCTGAAGGAAGAGGAAGACAGTTTAGGGTTCAGTCCTGGGAGACTGGTATCGCAAACAGCTTTCTCTTCTCTTAGAGACATGAGGGCCTGTTCCCCCCTTGGATTAGAAGTGTGTATGACATTTATGAAGCCATCTTAAGATAGGGAAGCCTGGCCTCCTGAGGCGAGACTCCCTAGGGTTCAGGGAATTCAGGAGGCTGTGTCTGCAGATGCTAGAACAGTATGAAGGGTAGTGACGTGGCAAGGTGCCACCTTCCTTGGGATATATTCACTGGGGACAATAAGAAGTGAGTATATGTGGTCCCCAAAGCCAAAGTGGGAATATCTCTTATAAAATAGCAACTTCTGGGAGATTCTCCTCTAAAAACATGCATCCTAACAATGGGAGACTGATTGGGGCAGGTTGTTTGCACAAGTGGCCCCTCTTGTTTCCTTTTCTGCCCTTGGGTAATCTCCTTTCATGCTGACTCTGGCCTTGGCTGTGTGAGTTGCTTTGGTCAACAGGACAATAGCAAATGTGACATAATCAGAGACTTGAAAAGTAAATGAGCACTGGGGCTCCTGCTCTTTCTGTTTTTTTGAAACCCTGAGACCAACATGTGAAGTGGCCCAGGGTAGCCTGCTGGAGGGTGAGAGGACACGTGCAACAGAGATGACTCATCTCAGTGGAGAGCCCTGAACTAACCGCTCTGCCAACTGCCAGTCATACAAGCAAGGCCATCCCATCAGCTGACCACGGCACGGGAAAGTGCTTGGCAGAGTTTGGCTTAGTCATTCAGGGGAACCTCTCAACTGACCTACAGAATTGGGAGCTAAATAAAATGCTGGTTGTTTTAAGCTGCCTTTTTAAAAAAGAACTTTGTTATGCGGCAAAAGCTAACAGGTAGATATCACCACTCTTCATTAAATAAAGATACCAATTCCTCCCAGCAAACTTCTAAAACAGATGTCTATCAGCTCAAATAGACTTAACATACCTACAAGCTGTTAACCTATGAAAAGAGGTTGAATTCATTTCTTTTCTATATCTATATGAATTATGATCGTTAAACAATCCAATTGTCATAACACACCAGTATCAAAGCATATTAACTTTCTCTCAGGTCACAATTCAACGATTAAGTGCGTTTCATGGTGAATTCAGTAGTTTGTTTTGAGGTTGGTGTGATGAAAAGTCATGATAATGTTAATATTATACATGATAGTTTACATTTCCCAAAATACTCAACTGTTGTTAGGTAATTCCAACAATATTGATAAGTGAGAGAGTATATATTCTAATGTGCCACCAGAATATAAGCTTTAAAAGAGCAGCCCTATTGTCTGTTTGGTTGTTAATCAATAGCACCTAGAATCTGGAATGTAGCAGGTGCTCAACAAGTATTTGTTTAATGAATAAATGATGATTATGGACCTAAAAAGACTTGGTTAAGTGTATAGCTCCTTTGGGTCATGTAAGACATTTTTCAAATTTTGTATTATTTATCAACTGGATTGCTGCCTTTCCTCTGTTTATCATTCCAACATGATTCCTCATGTTAAAACTTTTTCAAATAACTCCTTTTTACATGTAATATATTTTTGATGTAATATTCCTTAAGTTCTGCAAATCATCAATCATTCCAAAAGAGCTGTAGCCTGCTATTGTTTATACTATCTTTATGTTCCTTCTAATCTAATAAGGAAGAGAACTCTCCATGACCTGTGATAGTTGATAAGACCAGTCATTATGCAATTGAAAGGCACAAACCATAATGGGGAGCAGAGTCATTTTCATTTCAATGAATGCCAATCATGTTCTCAAGCATGGGCTGTTACAATAAGGAAAAGTATTGAGAAAATCTAGAAGAGTTTGCGCTGTGGTTTAATCAGATATTACTTTTAAAAAGGCTACTGATTTGGGCATGATGATGGGGCACCTGTTATCTCAGCTGTTCAGAAGACTGAGGCAGAAGGCTCACCTGAGCCCGGGAGACGAGCTTGGGCAACTTAGCAAGACCTTGTCTTTAAAAAAAAGAAAGCTGGTGCTGGTGTGGATTCCAGCTGTATGGGCAAAGGCTGCACTAAAACTGAGTTCTTCACCCTGCCTGCACATCTGAATCATTTAGGGTGTTTAAAAAAATATTCTATAGGATATATGGGTATGGGTACATAGAAGCCCTCTATACTCTTGTTCAATTTTTGCATAAACCAAAAATTGCGCTAAAGAATAAAGTCTACTAATTAAAAAACAAGAAAAAGAATGTGCCGACATGGGCTGTGTGTGAGCACTCACACGCACATAAACACATACTCACAAATAAATGCTGCTGTCTGGTCCCCACTCCAAACCAAGGGAATCAGAATTTCTGAGGCTGGGGCTTGGGGCATCAGAATTTTTGAATGCTTTCTGGTAACTTCCAGTGTGCATCCAGGTTTGTGAAGGATTACCCTGAAGATACTGCAGCGTCCCTGGCCGATGGAAGTAGCTCTTGGTGGCAGGTGGGTGAAGGAGCCTGATTTTGGTTTACGATGTCTATTGGATGCTGAGTGGAAATGATGGATGGAAGTGTTACAGGTCCGGAATTGTGCTAATGTCTGGAAATAGCGAAGTACTATTAAGTGATGCATTAATCACTGTGGTGCTTGCGCTGGTATCATCTAAGAGGCGAGGGCGAGTGCTGTCCTTAGTGGAGGACCCAGGCTGCTGCCTGCCTGTGCGAGACAATGGGCTTGGGTTGAGCAACTGTGCGCACAGTGGGTTCAAGGAGCCAGCACCCCATGTGTTTACAGTGAGATAGTCTCAGGATTGGCTCGGGGTCCTAATTACGGTAATAAGTGAGCGTCCTTTGAGATAAACTGCAGGCAGAGCCTAATTAATGAGCTCAATTCATCTGGAGCAAAGAGCCCACCCACTGTGCAGGAGCCATGCGTATCCATCAAGCCCAAGTGAGGCTCCCGGAAGAAGGTGTTCTATTAATGCCATTTGACATCCTTTATCGGTGGCTCTCAGAGACTTTATAAACTCTAACTGTCACGGCGCTCTTGGGAAAGTTCCTGATAACACAGAAAGCGTTTGCCTTGCCTCACTGGGAGCTGCCTGCTTCTGTCTCTTCTGCTCACCACGTGCCTGGAGGAGGCTGGGGGAAGGCACCGCAGCGGTCAGGAGGGGACCCGAAGCGCGGGACTCGGTGTTTCTGGCCAGCAGACATTCAGACGACTCAGACTGAAAGGGAAGGTAAATGTCAGACTCTGGCGTCTCCATTGAGAAGCAAGGGTAATGCTTCCTCTTCCTCACTGTTTCTCGTCTTGAGATAGGTTCTCTGTCTCCTTTAGGATGTCCCCACGCTCCTTCAAGCCTAAATGGTGGTCCCCGTCCTCACTGCCCCCCTGGGCAATGCTGGACCTCAGTGAAACCTCCTGGCCCCAGCTCAGATTCCATCTGTCCTCTTAGGCTAATGACTCAGTTCTTGGGCTGCAGTCCCCACCCCCTCCCCAGCCTGAAATGAGGTTTATTCTACTACTCCCCTCACAGGGCCGCTGGGAAGGTTAAGTTTTAGGGTCCTGATTATGCTCCTGCCTGCGCTGTGCCCACTATGCGAACACCTTGACACACGCTGGAACACAGTCCTCAGGAATGTGACTATGGTGGCCGTTCAGGTTTCTCCTTCCCCTGTAGGACTGGGGAGCCCAGTTAGGAGACCATTACAGAATCCAGGCAGTGTGGCAGAGGCCTGGTCTGGAAGGCAGGTGTGTCTCAGAGCGGTTTGAACATAGTGTGTTGCTTTGGCTGTTATTTGATACAGTCTGGACGTTCAGGGGTGTCCTTTTGGCTTCTGTTTTCTGCCCCTGTGGAGATGACTCACTGTACTTGTGTCATTGGGTGGCTCCAACAAAGCACCCCAGACCGGGTGGCTTAGAACAACAGAAATGTATTGTGTTGTAGTTTCAGGGGCCAGAGTCTGAAATCAAGGATCCCTGAGAGGTTCCAGGGAAAATTCGTCCCTTTCTTCTCTCCTAGCTTCTGGCACCTTCTGGCAGTCCTTGGCGTTCTCTGGCTTTGGAGATGTCAGTCTAATCTCTGCCTGTGTCTTCACCTGGCCACTTCCCTGTGTATCTCTGGGTCCCGATGTCTCTCTTCTGATAAGGACACTTACAAGTAGAGCTGCCCTCCTCCAATATAACCTTATTTCCAAAAAAGAATCTTTTTTGCAGAGAACTTTTATCCAAATAAGGTCACATTCACAGGATAGAGTTCAACCTGCCTACAATACCCTTTAAGGGGTTTTGAGCACTGCAAAGACAATTCAATAGCCAGTGGCCTGTTTTTTTTGCCATCTCTCTCTAAATGCCTTCTCTGTCCCAAGTAGCCTGAGAAGGCGGGTCTTACCAGCAGGATGATGCATGCCCTCTGGACCAGCTAAGGATGTGAGCGTCAGAGGAACTCTGGACACCTGAATCAGCCTCCCACGGGCTTTAGGGGAGGCCAGAGAGGGGCCTCCCTTACCCAGCGCTCACAGGAAGTGCGGCCTGCCCTCCTTGCTCCTCAGCAGGACTTGGAGGCACTCAAACTGATGCCGTGTCACCTAACAACAGATGTTATTCCTGGGCCTTCTACAAGTAACTTACCACATTCGCTAACTTTAAATATATGCTTTTACAACAATACAGTTCAAACGCTTCAAAAGCAGAATTCCAAGAAGATATTCAACACCAGGGTCACTACCTCATTCCTAAATATTTCTTTATTGCCTGCGAATGTTAATTCCTTTAAATATTCAAATTCTTTTTCCTAATAGAAACATCAGGTCATCATTACCAACTTGCCTTCTTACACGCTAGTAAGCTCATCACTGGCCTCCCGGACAGGCCGTTTCTTCTCAGGGGGCCCTGGCCTACCTGGGGACGTTCTGAGACCACAGAAGGAGTCCAGCGACATGATCCTTGCTGATGGGAAATAGCACGGCAGGGAGAAGTAAGAGCCGCTGTTGACTTCCTGGCTTGGGTATTTTATGATGTCTCTGCCATTTCGACAGATGGCACGTCAGAGAGGAGTTGGTATGCATGTGATGGTGTGTTGAAAAAACAAACTGTTTTTCCTCTGCTCTCACCCCACAACGTGTAGGAGGTTCCCCCCCACACCCAGTGGGTAATCATTTCTGCGGCAGATGCCTCCCGCTGGGTGTCTCCAGCTCATTCCCACACTGTCTACCTGGAGAGAGTGTCAGATGCCACAAGACTGCCCCCCACTTCCAGTGCCAGTCCTGAGCCTCAGGCTGTCACCTGTGTTTCTGAGTTACTGACTATGAATTGGGATCCCACAAACCCCTTCTTGGGTTTGATTCATTTGCTAGAGTGGCCCACAGAATTCCAAGAAATAATTTACCAGTTTGTTATAAAGGACGTTAGGAAGGACACAGCTGGGGAGAGGCACAGGTGAGGCACACACGCACTGTGCTTGTCCCGGACAGACCCCCTCCCTGAGCTGCCCTGAGGTCCGCTCTCTGGAAGCTCTTCACGCTTGGTCTTCTTGGGCCTTTTGGGAAGACTTCTTTGGATGGGCTTCGTGGCATTACGGTCCGTGCGTGGAACTGTGTGTAGATGAAGGGGTGTGGCTAACGCTGACAGACAGGGTGGGGAGACCCCGTGAGCCGCCTGTTCAGACCCCTCTTGGCCTCTCTGTGCAGAATTCTTCTTCCAGGATGTGGGATGAGACCCCTTCTGCAAAGAGGGTCCTCGGATCTACATGAGACAAGGTAGGCCAACGAATTTGTTTCATGGCCAGCCCCACGTCAGAAGGCAGAGGGCAGAGTGGGGTATATTTTAATTTCTATGGTCTGTCTTGGGGAGAGAAAGGAAGGAAAAGGTCAGAAAGAGAGAGAGAAATTCTGTTTTCTGAGGCTGCTTCTGACACCTCCAGTGCCCCCAACATTATAAGGAAAGATTGTGTTTTGCCTTTCTCAGGAAGCTGCTTCAGGAACCAAGGACAAAAGGCCTGACACTTTAACAAAAGGTGTGCTTACTGTTTTAGTCACTTAGGAAATGGTGAGGGCTGCGGGACCCTGGGTGAAAATCATGATCTAAATATCATAACACCGCAGGTGAGGAGAGAGGCCCAAATGAGTTCAAACTTGAACACCTTGAACTTGAAATGTGTGTGACATCCCAGTTGAGATGCCCAGGAGGCTACTGGCTCTGTGGGCCTGACGTTCTGGAGTGGGGCCCCTCCCTGGAGATGCTGACCGGGCACCATCAGCTTATGCCCATAAGTGAGGCCAAGGGCAGGTGTGGCCGTTCAGTGCAGAGTGACAGTAAAGTTGGAGCTGGGATGGGAGCAGGGTGTATGGGATGGAAGTTACCCATCTGGGCTAACTCTGGCAGGCTCTGGGAGGATAACAGCCCAGAGGGCAGCCTGCAGGGAAGGGTGAGGAAGGGGGACAGGACACAGCAAGTGGTGGGAGATGAATTTGGAGCCCAGTGTGACAGAAGAGGGACAGAAACAATAGTCTATTTAAAAAGGGACTGGACTGTACACAAGATAAACTGCTGCTCAGTTGTGCAGACAGATGGATAAGGGCTGAAAAGCATCTGTTGAATTAAAGGAGAATGGCGTGGTTGGTAGAGTGGAAAGAATGCTAGTCTGAAGGTAATGCTTCAAGGATGAGAAAATTGACATACACAGTACAGAAAATTATTTGAAGAAAATTGGCTGGAAAGGGAGAAGAGAGAAGACAGAGCAGTAGAGTGGATGTAGACTTTTTTTCTCTCTTAGATGGTTGAGGCATGTTCACAGCAGATGGGAGAAAACCAGGAGAAAAGGAAGGCTCAGAAGTTTAGGGGTGAGAGAGATGGAAGGAGAAGTGGAGTGAAGTCCCCAAAAGGCTGGGGGTGTTGGGATCCAATACCTTGGTTCAAAAAGGGGTACTTCTTATTTTCAAGCAAAGGTGCTCCCGAGGCCCAGCAGGTGCGGTGGCTCACTTCTATAAATCCTAGCGCTGTGAGAGGCTGAGGTGGGAGGATCATTGGAGGCCAGGAATTCAAGACCAGCCTCAGCAGCTGGGAACGAGACCCCTTCTCTACAAAAGATGGAAAAATTAGCTAGGCAAGGTGGTGCATGCCTTTCGTCCCAGCTATTCTGGAGGCTGAGGCAGATGGATTGCCCAGGAGCTTGAGGTTGCTATGAGCTGTGATGATGCCACTGCACTCTAGCCTGGGCAACAGAGTGAGACCGTCTTAAGAAACAACCTCATAAAGGTGCCTCCTGTGTCCAGGCTCAGCCTGATAAACCTCTTGCACTCCCACCTCACTTCCTAGACCACCTAGATGTTTACGAAGAGGCCTCCTCCTTTCTCCTGCCTCCTCCTCCTCGTCCCTCTCCTCTTTGTTTCATCTGAAGTTTTTTTTCTTATTATCCCCTTTCTCATCTATTAGTATCTCCAGTTTACAAAGGTATACCTGTGGAAACCTCTTCCCAGGCAGGCCTCACCATACCCCCACCTATTCGGCCATTCTTTATACTTGTCTGCTTCCTGCATGGCACATGATCTGTCTGGGTTATTGTCAATGTCTTCATTGTCAGACTCATTACTAACTTCCCAGTCAGTCTTCACCATCCCCCTACACCCAAGTCGGTCACCGTGCCCTCCAGAAGCTCTGCTGATTCTACCACCCTGACCCAATTCATGCTGCTCCCCTGCTTTGAAACCACCGCCCTTGTGTCCCCAGCCTGGGCAGCCTGACTCCAGTGTCATCCACGCCCTATTTCTTCTGTGCTTTGATGGAGGTGTCCCAAGGTTGCACCATATTCTCCTCCCTGGCCAGCTATGACACTTAGCACTGTGTAGGTTATTTCTTGCCTCCTTAGGGGTGAGAACCATCTCGTTCATAGGCTATACTATAAAGTCCTCAAGAGCAGGTCCCTTGATCCCTTCTTGTGTTCCCTGCCGTACCTAGAAAATCTCAGAAAGATGGTGAACCTTGATGTGAATAAATATCTCCTTGAGAAATGGGAAATAGGTTAGTTTAGTCCAAACAGGCAATAGGCAGAAGGTTGAGTTGGAAAGAATTACTGAGCTTTGTGTCAGCCTAGAAAGGCAAGGAAACTTGCTTAAAATTATATACTTCGGAGCTGGGACTTGAACTCAGAATTCCCAACTTTCAGAGAAATGATTTTCTTCGTATACCACGCAGGCAAATGTTTTGCTGGTAATATCACAAGTTGAAGCTAAATTTGCTTTAACTTGAGGTGGCAAGTCCTCAATTCCGATTGGTTTCAATGGCCCACGTTCTACAGGCATTTGAGCACCTCCACCTCTTACTGCCACGGAATCTTCCTTCAGGGAGAGGTAAGCACAATCTTGAAAGTGGCCCTGAAGGACCACCTTCAGCTCCTTCTTTGATATCTGCATCATTGGGAGCTGAGGTCTCAAGGAGGCAGGTGAACCTCCATGGCCACCTTATGAATAATGTTAAGTTAGCCGTCAATCAGGTGTGAAGGAGAAAGTCTCATAGACTTGTTTTAGGAAAGTGGTGAGCGGTGATATTTGGATTAAGTGATCATTAGATAATTAGAATAGGTTTCAATCAAACTATTGGAACCCAAGTTGTTTCCCATGGGACGTAGCTCACCCACAACCACCTGCTCTTGGAGATGCTGCAAGCTATGATGATGCCCTCTAGCCTGGACAACAGAATGAGACTGTCTTATGCATATCAAGGAGTTCGCAGTGATGGAGACTCACTTGCAAACTTGGGTTCCCATAGCAGATAACTATGTTTGTTCATAATTTGTTAACATGAAATGGTGACAGAAGTCACTGTTGTGAGTACAATAAAAGATGTAAAGTCAAGTACGAACCTCTGGAAGTATTTATTGCTAAGTCAATATTTAGCTTAATTCCCTGTAACAAGTGATGATTCTTCTTATATTCCTGCTGCCTCCTTCCCCACCGTATTTCACGTCTTACATTTTCTACCATCCTAGATCTCTGACATACCTTCTCTAGCACTTTAAAATAGCAGATTTACAGCTGAGTCATTATTGTTCCTTGTCTAAAGTAGCATTGAAAATCACACATGTAAGCGAAATTTCCCACCCTGCCAATTGCCAATATTACTATTCCCTAGGAGACAGGTAGTGTGCTATGAAGTAACAAATTCTGCCCTCTTGACCAGTGGGATTAGATATTTGTATGTCACATTAGTGAATGTGCAATCTTTCTTTAAATGCTTTACTTCCAATCTCCTCTCCTCCACCAAATTATCATAAAATCTTAGTTTTCCCTTGGGAAATTGTCAAAATTTTGCTGCTACCGACACTATCCCTCAAATTATAGCACATGTCCTATTCCCATTACAAATTTGATGCTACAAATTATGTGTAGAATTATGTGTAGAATGTGTATCATCATTCATTTCTAGAAATTGTCATGAAGTGACTGTCATAAAACAAGCTATGGTTTCCCACAGGAACTGTGCTGTAACTATGGGTTGCACTTCTGATCCAGAATGCACTATCAAATAAATAATGGCTGTGTGAAATATGTGCCATAAAATCAAATACACAAAACTCTTAACCTCTTCAATTAATTAAGATAGCAATGCCCTTAAATGAGTGTATCATGCACATTATATACCAGGCTCCCAGTGGGTTATAAAGTGTATAAATAGTACATAAAAATTATGAGTGGCCAAATCAAAGATGTGGCCTTAAATAGAAGCTGAAATTCACTTTAAGTCATAAATTAACAATACTTCTGTGTGCTTTATTAGGCTATGGAAAAAGTTTCTCTGGATGGATGTTTGCACTGCAAAACTCCTGGAATTGCTTCAGAGAACAAGAGTTAGGGTGCGTGAATAGTGCCATGAGCAGTGGGGATGGGTGGAGGGAGAACTGGACTGGGATTCGGGCCCTTTGAATTAAACAGTTGCTTCCTCTGTGCCTGACAATGTCCAAGGTTTAGCTCCTGCTGAGGTCTTTGGACCTCACTTCCTTGGCTAGTGAACAACATGTTGGAGTAATGACCTCCAACTCTGAACCCCTATGATTCTATAACCTAGGAGGCTTATGAGGATGATGTGAATAGCCAAATGTCTTGAAAAGTTGTCTAAAAATGCGTAGGCTAACATCTTTTATATTTTCTTAGATACCCTCAGCTTTAGCAAAGCAGAAGAATTCAGAGTCATTTCATTCTCATTAGGGATACCCAAAACTATTTTAATAGTCCATTGATGTGGGGATGGACAGGGAATGAGGTTTCAGGAGCAGGGCCGACATTGTACTGGAAGTTTACTTAAGATGACAAGAAAGGACACAACATCCTCCTTGCCTTTCCTGTCTCCTTGACATAAAGCTACACATGCCACTGCTTGACCTAAAGACATATAAATGTTCCTCGGGAGAAATAAGTCTTTGAAATTGTTTTATTGGACATAATTTTGGAAATTATCAAATTAATTCACACTTCACTGGAAACCTGACAAAATTAAAGATACCGTTCCATTTCTGGGAACATGCTAGGCTTGATACCCTACTGACTCTGCTCTGGAAATTATTTAGAAGTTATTTTCAAATGCATTGAAGAGCTAACAAGAAGATATTGATACTTAGACACCAAAAGCCAAGTAAAAGCTTTGACTTCTGGAAGTAGGTAGCACATTGAATCAACTTTTCCCCATGAGTTTATTTACTGAACCCCAATGAACTTAAGTTTGGCTTTCAAAGCCTTGTGGGGATGGGAACATTTGACAAAACCCAGGGGCCACCTGTGGAGCTTCTGATTAAAGGTCTCATGCATAAAACTAAGACTCAAAGGGCAATGTCTGGAGGGTAATAATGAAGTGAAATACATCTCCACCAGGGTTGGAGGAGGAGAGGAACTACCAGGAAACTTCCCATCTCAATCTTGGAGCTGGATAGAGGGAAAATGCATCTTTCTTAAGAATTGAGAATTAGAAGACTGCCTTCATACACATTTACTGCCAAAAATTTAGAACATTTGGTGACTCCTTAAATCTTAAGGGAAGAGTAGGGTCAATTGTTGTCCTAGGCATCTGGCAAAAGATATAGAAGTCCTCTTTGGAGAAAACTGTCCTCCATGCAGACTTGAAAAAAAATCCCCCATAATAAAGTTCTAAGGAAGATGAGTGCACAGACAAAAATTACAAAACAATAAGGAAACAAAGCATGTTGAATGCAAGTCAGTAGAAACAACAGGTAGCAGAAGCAAATAGAAAACTACTTCAGATGTTGGAATGATCAGATGCAGAAAATAACTTTGCTGAATGGTTAAAGAAATAAAAGAATGAATGAAAAACTGCACACAGAATAAGGCACTAAAAATAAAGGAGAACCAATCGAACTGTTGAGATGAAAATTCTCATAATTAAAAATATTATGAGTAAGTACAACTGAAGAGAGAAATGTGAACTGAAGGAGAAAGATGCAAAGAAATTGTCCAGAATGTTGCACAGAGAAACAAAGAGACAATCTATGTAAGAGAAGTTAAGATATGTGTACATGAAAGTTAGAGGGAGGAGTTCTGACATATCTCACCTGAGTTCCTGAAAGGAGGTGAAAACTGAGACAGAGAAAAGATTTGAAGCAATATTGTCTGAGAATGGCATGGAAGCTTGAGAGAGAGAGACCAAGATGGTAGATGCATTATCTTTGTAATCTAATTGCAAATGCAGTATCTTATGGACAAGATTATTAAACTTTATTGAAACACCTCTAAGAAGATGCCAGTCAGTTAAGAATACATTGTGTTAATGGATAGGGGAAAAAATTAGCAAAAGAGTCAGTTCTTTCCAAATTTGCCTACACACATTGTAAATCTGTATAAAACACCAACAAGTTTTGGATTGTTGTGTTGCATCTTGATAGACTGATTTGGTAATTTATATCAGTGAACAAAAGAGCACAAATGGCCAACACACAGCTGAGGAATGAACTGAGTGCCTTGCTCTACCAGAAACATAATCAAGAATTATTACAATGGCTGGCATACTTTGGATGGAAAAATTGACCAATGTAACCAGATTGAATGCCCAGAAATATTAGGCATTGCTGGTTAGTGGGTAAAGAAGGGACTAATGAGAATGGTGCTGGGGCAAGTGGTGATTAACTTGAAAATAAAAAAAGATGAGACTGAACTATCTCACACTACACAACGTTCATCCAAGTGAATTAAACACTACATGTGAATGACAGAACTACAAAACTTTTAGGAGACAAAGTAGGATGGAGCTTTCATGAACTTAGAAAAGTTTTCTTTTTTTTGGAAAAGACAAAAGTCAAATTTGGGTGAGGAAATGTATCACTTTCAACATATACTGCTTATATACTTTTAATGGATATGTGAATTATTAACTACCCTAGAAAATAATTGGCAATATTTGTAGTAAATTTGAAAATGTGCATATCCAATGATCTAGCCCCATTCCTAGAATGTCTCTTAGAGACCCTTGTGTATGTGTAACAGGAGACTCACATAACATTTTTGGTAGCAGCAAAAAAATTCAGAAGCAATTGGCATTTCCATTGACAGTAGAACAGTGAAATGAACGGTGGTATAGTCACGTAATAAAACACCATAAAGCAATGAGAATGAATTATAGTTACTTACAGCAATATGGATGACCCCTAATACTGAATGAAGAGAAGCCAATCTCAGAATACCTGGCTTTGCATTTATAAAACTTTTACATTGCTCATTTAGACATCTCGCATAGCGATACAAATCTGAAGTTAAAACTATAAACAGAAAAGGAGCAATTCTCAAATTAAAAATAATTGTTCATCAGAGCGAGGACATGATGGTCGGACTAAAGGAGCTTCACAGGTCACAATAACACGGTTTTTCTCAAACAGGTGCATGGGTTATTGTGTGGTTATTCTTTATGCCTTATACATATGCATTTTTTTGGTATATGTGTAAGGTATTTAATTAAACAACTGAAAAGAAAACAAAATGAAAACCTGAACAGTGAATAACAAAAGTAAAATCTTTGAAATCTTTGCCAAGGCAGGCAATATGCCAACAGGCTCCAACTAGTCAGGGGGTTGGCCTACCATTTAGGTGCATATTCAGCTGGTTTTGGTACTTTGACATATGTCATTTTATTAAATTCTTATAAAAATCCTTTGAGATAGGCCTTATTACCCTATTTTATAGAAAAGGGACACTGAAGCAGAGTGAGGTTAAAGAACTTGACAGAGATAAGTAGTAAATGACGGAATGGGAATTCAAACCCAACTCTCTCTTCCTCCAAAGTGTGTGCCAAAATCTTGTTAAAGGCTACAATCAGGTGGGGGAAATCAAGACTTGGTTCTCCTGTCAGCAGGCTGGAACCAGGTCCTCTTTTTATCAACAGGGAGGCCCAAGGCAAACACTGTCACTGCAGCCACTGCACTTGGCAGGTTGCCAAGGGAGAGGGCAAACAGGAGTGAGGAAAATGAAGCCAGTTCAGATCAAGCAGATGAGGGCAGTCCCAAGAAGGGACCCATGGGAAAAAATGAATAGACTACAGTATGGTCCGTGAGCATGGACGTTGAAAAGAGAGGTGCCGGGGAACTTCCCAGGTGAGCGATGGAGAGGAAGGCTGTCTGCGTGGCGCGGTGTAAGGGGCAGGAGGCAGCGCCAGGCATACCCAGCTGAGGCTGCACACGCACAGACTGCCAATTCTGCCGGCTGGCCTGAGAGGCTGCTGTGCACAGATAAGGCCCTTCATCAGTGCAGGCGGCCCCTTTCCTTTCTGCAGAGGCCAATTAACATTGAGAAGAAAACCTTTTCTCAGAATTTCATCTTTCAACAGTGAGCTGGGGTGAACACAACTTAGTAGAGACAATTTAGGGCGTAAGGATTCAGCAAGAAGCAGAGATTTCTGATATGGTGTGTTTCCTCGAAACATAGCTAATGCTTTCTGCTCTGGACAGGCCTTATTCTGTAGGAAACACTGTCAGAAGCCTGCAGTTTTTGCTTTCCCTTCCCTCTGTGACCCGTTTCCTGCCAATAACCACCTCTCCTAGACTTTGTGCTAAGGAACGAAGGTGCGACATTTCACAAACTCATGATCTTTACACACTGACAGTTCGAAATGAGACTTGTGAAATATTCAGCGTTGAGTCATCCAAGCAGCTCGTTGCCTGCATTACCCATGTAGTAAAAGCTCAGGTTCCGTGGTTAACTGGATTCCTGGGATGTCTTTTCTAATGTCTGCTGAAATTTCCTTAAAAATAAAACAACTAACCCCAGTAAGATTAGCCCACATCACAAACCGCAGATGCTGGCATGGATGTGGAGAGAAAGGAACACTTCCACGCTGCTGGTGGGATTGCAAACTAATACAACCTTTACGGAAAGAAGTATGGAGAATCCTTAAGGAATTGAAAGTGGACCTTGCATTTGATCCTGCAATTCCATTACTAGATATTTAGGCAGAAGAACAAAAATCAATTTACTACAAAGACATCTGCACCAAAATGTTTATTGCAGCCCAATTCACAATTGCCAAGTTGTGGAAGCAACCCAAATGCCCATCAACCCAAGAATAGATCAACAAGTTGTGGTGTACGTACACATGAAATACTATCCAGCCATAGTATTGGTATCCAGCCAAAGATGGAGAATTTACATCTTTTATGTTTACATGGATGGAATTGGAACATATCTTTCTTTGAAATGTATCTTAAGAATGGAAACAAAAGGATGACACCTGTAGAACAAGAGGCTAGGTTGAATCCAGGTTTGAATCCAGCCTAGGCCTGCCAAACAATGACAGCTACAACCCCCCAAAATAGCCGGGTGTTGTGGTGGGCACCTGTAGTCCCAGCTACTTGGGAGGCTGAGGCAACAGACTCGCTGGAACTCAGGAGTTTGAAGTTGCTGTGAGCTGTGAGGCCATGGTACTCTACCGAGGGCGATAGCCTGCGGCTCTGTCTCAAAAAAAAAAAAAAAAAAAAAGGAAAAAAAGTATCCAATGTACTCCATACTATTATGAAACCAATTCATACAAATGATGAAACACAAATACAGTCTAGCAAGAGAGAGGGCAAAGGAGGGAGGGGGAGGGGAGGGGGGTAGCATGATTGGTGGGAGGAGGGAGGGTATTTGGTGGGCTCTCACCTAATGTGCACAATGCAAGGGTACATTTCAAAATAACTGAGAGTAAATTATAAATGTCTTCCCACAAAAAATAAGTGAGGCGATGGTTATGTTAATCAGTTTGATTTAAGCATTCCACATTGTGTATCAAATCATCACATGTACCCCATAAATGTATACAGTTATGATTTGATAAAAAAAAATATGAAATTGAAAAAGAAAAATAAATAAATAAAACAACTCTTTTATCTTCCAGATCCCCCGGATCTGAGGTGGCTGCTCAGTGGCATCGCAGTTTTCGAATCAGTGAAAACTCAAAAACTGGGAATGCCACTCACTAAAGCTCCTCATGTTCTGCTTACCTCTAAAAATCCATTTAAAACCGATTCCTCTCGCCATCATCCTCCCAATATAAAGCATTCCCTCACTTTACTTCACACTGTATAATTGAACTTTCTGGATGAGAAGTTGCACCTCAGACGTTTAGCTGTGGTGTTCAGTCAATCAATGCATAAATTAAAGTGCCTGGTGACAGCTGTGGTTTCTAAAGATGAGAATCATTTTGTCTCAGTCACCTGACTTCATTTCCCACCCCTCCCTTTTGTGACTGAGGTGAACATGGTGGGTGAATCCAGTTTCCTTTTACTTACTATTAGAATTTGAAATCTAATCATTATCATTGATCAACCCAAAATAATCTCATCATAGCAGCAACTGCCATACTTCAAGAATTTAAAGAATTAAAATACAATGGGCTGTGGGAGTTTCTTATACCCGGCCCTCATTCTTTTGCTGGTGAAAACATATATAACATAAAATTTACCAGTTTAGCCATTTTACAGTGCATGATTCAGTAGCACTTACAATGCTACTTACAAGTGCACTTACATGTTTTGCAACCAGCACCGCCATCTACTTCCAGAACTTTTGTGTAATTTCCAATAGAAACTCCATGCCTACTAAACAACAGCCTCCTGTTCCTGCCCCTCCCAGTCCCTGGCCACACTCCATTTCTATCCACGATTTTGACTATTCTGGGTTCCTCACTTAAATGGGATCATGTAATATTTGTCCTTTTGTGTTTGGCTCATTTCCCTTGGCATAATGTGTTTTTTTTAATAATATATTTTATTTATTTATATATATGTATGTTTGTGTGTATGAATGCATATATATGTATATAAAAAATTCAGAAACTCCCCCCCATATTTACAATATTTCTGTAATCAGATACCTTAAAGTCAGTGCAGTGTGGTGGTTGAGAACACAGACCCGGGAGCCAGACTTTCTGTGACTTTGGGCATGTTACATAACCTCTCTGTGCCTCAGTTTGCTCATCTGTAAAATGTAGGTTTATATTTCAT
>CAUYON010110541.1:0-28334 GCA_963573935.1 Arctocebus calabarensis | reverse complement strand
GAAGGGCAGAGATGAGATTATACTCAGCTTGGAGGGCACAGTCTTGCTGAGCCAGATGACTTTTAACTTGATCTGAGGAGGAGACACTTCTTGCAGAAACAAACCACCAGCCTGAATAGGATCTGCCTCCAGCTCAGCTGTAAGTCAGGATCTCACAAGGTCATAGAAGGGGCACGATTGGGTGCAACCTGGCAAATACTGCAAATACATCAGAAGGTGATCAGAGGCACATTTCAAACTCACTGTTTTCTTTTTTTTTTTGAGACAGATCCTCAAGCTGTTGCCCTGGGTAGAGTGCTGTGGCATCACAGCTCACAGCAACCTCCAATTCCTGGGCTCAAGCAATTCTCTTGCTTCCGCCTCCCAAGTAGCTGGGACTACAGGCACCCGCCACAATGCTCAGCTACTTTTTGGTTGTAGTTGTCATTGTTGTTTGGCAGGCCCAGGCTGGATTTGAACCTGCCAGCTCTGGTGTATGTGGCTGGCGCCTTAGCCGCTTGAGCTACAGGCACTGAGCCACAAAACCACTATTTTAAAGGTTATGAATTTATATTAAGTGAGTAAGGAATGGATTTGTATTAAGCGAATTACATGATTCAGAGTTGACTTTTGAACATTTGTAACCAAGAGGCCACTGTTCTAACTGGCTTTTAAATCCTCCCTAACATCCAAAGTTCACCTGTGTCTTGGAGGAAGCCACTTCTTTCCCTCTTGTACGAGCACAGGCAATGTCTGTGAAAGCTTCCTTGTTGTTCACCCAGGTTCCTGTGGTTTAAGTTGTTGAAAGTGGCGATCATAATTGGTTACCACAGACCTGGGTCCCACTGTAATAGCCCCTTTCCGGCCAGGGCCTGTCTTCTCTATAAACTGGGATGGAACAAAGACTTTCTGTAAAAGCCATGCAAAGCCTGGTTGCTGTGGCTCATGCCTATAACCTCAGCATTTTGAGAGGCTGAGGTAGGATCAATGCTTGCAGCCAAGAGTTCGAGACCAGCCTAGACAACATAGCAAGACCTTGTTTCTGCAAAAACTGAATAAATTACCTGGTCGTGGTAGTACATGCCTGTAGTCCCAGCTACTCAAGAGGCTGAGGTTGAGGAGTTTGAGGTTACAGTAGCTATGTTGACACCCCTGCACTCAAACCTGGGCAACAGAGCAAGACCTTGGCTCTTCTTAAAAAAAAAAAGATATTTGTCGTAACTTCTGGACACCACCTCATGTTTGTATATAGTGCTTTCGTGTAAATTATTTCATTTTCTGAAATTTCAGTTCCCAACCCTACCACCCTGGGAGAGAAGGAGAACACTAGCAATGCATAGTCCACTTTACAGATGAGAAAACTGAGGCTCAGAGAAGTGAACCTGCCCCACATCAGTTCCACCTACATAACCTGATAAACCATGGGATTTGTGCAAAAATGCGTGTGTTTATGATGTATGTGCACAGAGGTATGGGTGTGTTTGAGAGTGCTAGAGAAATGCTAAATAAATAAAATCATACAAAATAGCAAACAAGCAAAATAATTAGGGAACAGAGTGTTTAGAAGGGAAGAAAAGGCCGGGCGCCTTGGCTCACACCTGTCATCCTAACACTCTGGGAGGCCAAGGTGAGGGGATTACCTGAGCTCACGAGTTTGAGACTTGCCCGAGCCAGAGCTGAGACCTTGTCTCTAAAAATAGCTGGGCGTTGTGGTGGGCACCTGTATCCCCAGCTACTTGGGAGCCTGAGGGAAGAGAATTGCTTGAGCCCAAGAGTTTGAGGTTGCTGTGAGCTGTGACTCCACAGCAATCTATCGAGGGCAACAAAGTAAAATTCTATCTCAAAGAAAAAAAAAATCGGAAGAAAATGCAGCTGATTAAGGAAATCTTCCTGAAACGGAGGTTATTAGGGATGTTTTGGATAAGGACCAGTGTGGGTAAGAGTTCAGCTGAAGTGGCCAGAGGATGCTTGGCAAGTTTATGAGTATTTGAAGTCCAATCACTCTCTGCTCCACCTTTTGGAAGAGGTACAACACGCCACCCTGTCTTGGAGAGGGGTCTTCTCCACTAGGACACTGGGGTAGGGTGGATGGGGAGTGACACTCAGGAGCTGAGCTTTCGGATCTTCCATACCCAATTCAGCCGAAAGCTGCCGGTGGAGACCTCCTCGTATCCTCCCAGCTTTGCACCCCTCCTGCCCTGTGCCTTTAGCAGAGGTTCCCTATTTTGGTAAAAAAGGAGTGTGACTCAGCATGTCCATGTCCCAGGAGGTCTGAGGGACCCGGGGGCATGGAGGGTCTGGGTGTTCCCCAGGCCCTGTCGTGTGCCGATGGCCTCTCACTCCGCACAGACCGGCCCCTTGCTCCATGCACAACTGTGTGTTCTGCACTGTGGGGTTGGGCGGGAGCAGCCCTTGTGAACTGCAGTCTGCCCTGGTCTGTTTACTAAGCACTGGAACATGTGCTTGGCGTGGGTCAAGCAGTGACCAGTGACCATTCAGGCCGAGCGGCTGTTTACGGCGGACTGCTGGCCGACAAGCACCCTCGGCACAGCTGGCTCTGATAAGCCACATGGTAGTGTGGGACAGTCCCGGATGGGCCGGGACACTCAGCTGCTTTCTGAAATCTCTCTGTTCCAGCCTTTTCCCTGGAAGGCTCAGGAATCAGTTTTGCGGATTTATTCCGGCTCATTGCTTTCTACTGCATCAGCAGGTAAGACTTCCTCATCCCTTAGGATTTCAGGAACCTGCTTGGCATGTTGATGGAATAGGCTGACGTTCCCTGAGGGAGGTGGGAGGCTGGCCACCTATCCAATGTGGGTGGGAGGATTGACTGCTTAGATAACATGCTCACCAAGGCCCGCACGCCAAGCTTAAGATGGAAACAACTACCCCAGCAACTCCTGATGTCAATTCTCATTAATATGATTACTTCCTCAAGCTGCTCCCAAGGATCCATTCAGCTGAATCCATCCAGCAGGAAACGCACATAAACGCACACACCCACACACAGGATTGAACATCGCACTCACGTACACACACACACAGAAAGGGACCAATGGTGAACACCTGTAACATTTAAAGGTTCATGATAATGTTTCTGGAAACTCTTCAAGAGATGGAGTTCATTTTACAAATATGGTGAGTTCTTTAAACCAGCCCATAAACCTTGCACTGCTGTCCCACGGGCCAGCTGGCTGGTCACCTAACTTTCACAACCAGGGCCACTGTTTCAGTCTACATGAAGGTAAGCCCCAAATCAGAACGTTAAACAGTGTCAAGAGGGTGTGAGTTGTGAAAGGGCTTCTCTTTTTGAAATTTTAAATTTTTAAAAATCTTTTTCTTTCTAGCAATAGCAGTTCTCTCAGTGATTAAAAATCGAAACTCTTGTTTCCTGCAGAAGTAGTCCTCACCCCTCCGATGGGGCCGAGCTCACTTTGTCCTTCTTCTTCTCTTTCCATTGCAGCCAGTACAGCAGGGACTGAGAAGTGTGTCACTAATGTAGATTACTAAGATCACGTCTCACAGCTGTCACACATTCAGGCTAAGGAGTTTATTGGGGTTTGGTTTATTTTATTTTAATGTAAGGATTAGGCCATTTCTCAAAGATGCAGGTAGATGTTTCTTGGGCCTGCAGACTAGGCCTACCAGGGAGCAAGCAGCAAGCTCCTTACCCGCCGGAGGTCTCTGGTCTAGACAAAGCCACACGATGAGGGTCTAAGGAAAGAGAAACACTTGCAGAGGGGGATTCAGGGCAGCTCACTAGCAGGAAGAAAGGGACGCCATTACCTAGAATGGAGTTAGTGCCCCTAGCACGGGGACGGGATGCTCCTGCCTGCCAGGGTATGGGCGGGATCCCTCGGGGCCCTGTCTTACCTAAACCCAGGAGGCTAATGCAGAAGGACAGCCCCCAACACACACACACACTCTCACACACAGATGCGCACACCCACACTCTCATACATGCACTCCCATACACTCTCACACTCACACATGCAGTCACACACACACTCTCACATTCACACAGTCCCACACTCTCACACTCACATACCCCCTCACATACTTTCACACACTCAGACACACACAAACACACTCACACTCACATGCTTTCACACATTCAGACACACACTCTCACACTCACACACACAGTCACACACTCACAACTCTCACACTCACATACTTTCACGCACAAACACACTGTCACAGTCACACACTGTCACACACTCACAACTCTCACACACACTCTTACTCTCACATACTTTCACACACAAACACACACTCTGTCTCACCCACACACCCTCTCACACACACACTCACATCCCAGAGAACCAGCCCTGGTACCAGCCATGTTGAGGAGAAGTCTCAGTGCTAACACACTGGGCAGAGGTGAAGTCGGCTGGTGTTTACCCTTCACAGTTTGCTCGCTGGTAATTGTGCTGTTGTCCAGAATGATCATTACACCCACAAAGCAATACCTGGCAACAGCACAAAATAGATACCATCAGTGCTCATAATAGACTGGAACACCTGCTGTCTGATGATGGACGGAGGTAAAGTCTATGAACGTCTCATCAGCAACACAGCATGACACCAGGGTAAGGTGCTCATGGAAAAATCTCAGCGTCCACATTGTGCAACCAGGGAGGCTCAAGGTTAATTTCCCATTTATTTTTTCCAAAATGCAAAAGTACTTAATGTTTTTGTTTCTCTGTTTATCCTACCATCTGTGTTCTTGGTAGTTTGTAGTTGATGTGACCCAGTCTTACCAAAATATGTGTGAAATATTTCAGTTGGTTGCATAGTATTAGAATGTAAGCATATTCAAAGACAGGAAGCGATTGGATCATCAGCTCTGGTATTTCACACAGAATTCGCTAGACAAGAGAACCCATCATTCAGTGAGCACAGGGCGTGCTACATCAGGAAGGCCTGGTGAGGAGCACAGTGAAGGCCGGCGCAGCCCTGTATTCCTAGCACTTTGGGAGGCCAAGAGGGAGGATCACTCTAGGCCAGGAATTCGAGACCAGCCCCAGGAAGAGAGAGACTCCATCTCTCCTAAAAATAGAAAAATTAGCCAGGTGTAATAGTGTGCACCTGTAGTCCCAGTATTCAGGAGGCTGAGGGAGGAGGATCACTTTAGCCAAGGTATCTGAGGCTACAGGAAGCAATGATGACACCACTGCACTCTAGCCCAGGAAATAGAGCTAGCCCTATCTAAAAGATACACACACATACACACTAGAAAAGCAAAAGAAAAGCACAGTGGAGGCACAAATAATGACTTCTGATCTTCATCACCAATGCCTGGTAGCTCTCGGTAGGTTTGGAATAACCAGGATGGTACCAAGGACTGTCTTTCACACTTGTGCACTGGAATCACTTGGGATCTTGCTGACATGCAGAATCGATTCAGTGGTTCTGGGCTGGTGCCTGAGATCCCACATATCCAACATGCTCCCAGGTGATGAGCCGGAGCTGCTGGTCCTTGGACTTCACTTTGCCTTTCAAGGGGACAGAGGACATACTACATGTAGGGGCCTCTATGTGCCATGCCAGGCACCGTACATACATCATGTCTAATCCTCATGACACCCCTGTAAGTCAGGATCAGAGAGAGGGAGAGAGGAAGGCACTTGCCCGTAATCATTCATCAGTAGGTAGCAGGTATGGGATTTGATCCCAGGCCGGCCTCCATGCCAGAGCCCATATTTTCCCACCACCCTATACACCTGCACAGACCCTGTGGTCTGACATATCTGACTTCCAACCCCACGCTCTGCCCCCGTCAGCTCTGTGAGGCTGTGCCAGGAACCTCACCTGCCTATACATCACAGGCTCCTGATCCGTAAAACCGGAGCATGGTGACTTCCCCCAAGGCTGAATTTGGGCCCCACATGAGTGCAATGCTCATGAGTGTAGTAGCTGCTCAACAATGTGACTCCCCACCCCTTTACTTACAGAGGAAAGTGAGGATAAAACCGGCTTGTGCATGTATGCAAATTCGTGGGTGAAGCATACCTACGATGATGGCTTTAGAAGCGGGGCCCCTTTCTGTGCCCAGGTGTGTATGTGTGTACACTGGGATGCACCCTGACCAGCACACTGGGAGAAGACTCACGCACAACATCTAAGTTTTCAGTAGATCAAAGCCTAAAACCATCCATTGACAAATGACAGGTGTGGCTTTCTGTTGTATATCATTAAGAAAAACCTAAACCAGTCATGGGCTGTCTAAGATCCAGGTAGTGCATTGAGCAAGGTAAAAGCTTAAAATAAACACAGGTTGGTTTTGTTGCATGTGGCTTTTCCCCCCGACTTGTCTAAAGAAAGTAGATTTTAATTATGTTGGTCCAGCCATACAAACATATATTTACAGGCTGTTTAGGGTTACACGGTTATGGTTCCCATTAATCTTCATTTCAGATTATAATCTGGGTTTCTGGCCCCGCCAGGTTACAAACCCTGTCATTCCCGCCGCTCCAGCTGCCTCCTCTCAAACAGACACAGCGAACAAGCAAAGGGGAGTCGCTCTTCACCTCTGGGGATGGTGAAAGGACCTCACAGAAGCGGGAGACTTGGGCTGGACACTCTAGGAAAACGCAGCCCCTGACTGGACGTGAGCTGTGCAGTGGAGCTTTTGCGACACTTGCAAGTGTCCACACATTCTTGTTGTGTTCTTTTCATTGACTTCACTAAATTGTTATTCATTGTCAATAGCTCCAGGGGTTCCCAAATTGTCTAGTCATCCAGATTTAATCTGTTTCAGCCTAGAACGTTGCCCAACCTTACCGTAAACGGCAGGTTGTTTGCCACAGTTATTCTCTTCAGTGGAAATTTTCAGGACATCTTGTGATGACAAAATACAGGCAGAAGTGCCAACTTTGGTTCCTAACTCCACCCCAGCCGTAATGGCCTCCTCGCTGCTCTTCACACAAGCCAGTCCCTCGCCCACCCCAGGCCCTTTGCACATGTTGCTATGCTGCCTGGAATGTTCTTCCCCTCATGGTCTACTCCCTGGCCACCACTGGACCTTCAGTCAAACCCCACCTGCTCATGAGGTTCTGTCTGGCCCACCTCACCCTTAAACAATCTTTACTCCCTTTTCTTCCTTTACTTTTACCCCTGTCATGCGCCCCCTTCTCATATGCTCTGGAAATAGCCTCATGTTTGCTGTCCATTGGAGTGGAGCCCCACGCGGGCAGAGCCTTCCGTCTGTTTTGCACCAGCCCCGGGAGCTTGTCTGCTACACTGTAGATGATCACAGACGGTTATTGATAAAGGAATGATTCTTTCTTTGTAAGATCCCCACCGAAAAAAATAGCTCCCTTTTGAGTAAGTCACCATTGTCATTGAGTATTCATTCAAAATACACCTTCTCTGTGTCTGTGTCGGGGAAGGTCTTGTGCTTAGCCCCACAGGACTTCATCAGGGCTCACTGCACCTGCCCAGCCCTTATGTGAGAATGGGAACAGGTGTCTGTTAAGTCTGCCTTTGCCCTTTCTAAGGAAGCGAGTCACGGACCCTGGCACCTGCCTGGGATGATGTTCTGCCCTGGCTGTGGCAGGAGCTGAGCCTGCTTGCACCCTTTCTGTTGGGCCTGTCTCCCCATACCTCCCTGCACGTGGTGCCATATGCTTGCACACAGGGGCTGTTGGCATGAGGGGCCTTAGACTCACCTTCCTATTCAAAGCCTGTGGGCAGCCACATCAGCATCACCCAGGAGCTCGGCAGAAGTGCTATGCCAGCCCACCCTGGCCGCCTGAGTCAGGGCGTGCATCACAAGGAGACCCCAGGGACCCCCGTGCACTCCAAAGCTAGAGAAGCCCTGTCTTCAAACAGAGGGGGAGTTCGGACTTCAGCACACAGAGGAGGATGTGTGGCCTCTAGCTGGAATACGTCACGAGTAAAAGAACAGATACTTGTTGACAACTGGCTGTGTGTAAGGCAGTGGGCTGCTCCTGGTTTAGGATTCCACATTCCTGCTTGGGGAGGTGGAGCCCAGCATTCAAATGGGCTTTCCTGTTTTACACATATGATAGATCTGCCACCATAGTCCAGTCCTGACATTAACTCTACGTACCTCGTAGCTACTGGGCAGGGAAATTTGGTCCTCGCTAACAAAGTTCCTATACAATAAAGGTAAGTCCTGGTTGGGTATGGGATGGTACCTACTTAGGACATTTTCAACAGCTCAAGCCAAAATTCTCAAGAATGAAAATGAATGCAGAACATGGCAACCAGACACATAATTACAGAGATTTTCATTCTTTCTTTTTCTGAAAAATCAGGGATGTTCTGCCGTTTACCTTGAAGTTGCCTTATGCCATTTCAACAGCCAAGACTGAGGCTAAGCTTGAAGAACTGGCCCAGCTGGGACTAAGTAAGTGGAGGCCCCATGCCTGGGTCTATGTTAAAGCGAATCCTTGGAGCAGAGTCAATGCTGGGCTGGCTGAGGTCGGATTGCTACGCCAAACACAGTTATATGGGGTCAAATATAACTCCCATCTTCATGGCAAAACTGGTCTTCAGGCCCTTGAGGAGGGCAGCATTGGCAGGTGGGCAGGAGGAGGATCTAAGTCCTCTCAAGATTCTTTGTCCAAGTCAAATGTTCAGCCAGCTCTCAAAGAGCCTGGGACTAGTTTGCCTGGGTAACCCCCAAATCTCCCCACTTTCTCATACAATGAGTTTGAGCCCCCAGATGCTGATGTCCTGCTGAAAGCATCTGTAATGTGTTCATCTTCCCCTTCTGTGGCATCCTGCTGGGGAAAGGCCGTGCTTGACAGAGAGGGAAATCCAGTGTGGAGCGTTGCACGAGCAAGAGTTTTATCTTTGAAGGCCACATGGGCATTGGCCGCACGTCTGTGTTTTGAGGAATTTGACAATGCGGCACCCAGGGTAACATCTGTCTCACTTCCTCTCTTATTGTTCAATTCCCGTGCTGCTGTTCTGGGCCATGTCCGCACACCACCATGGATCCTTGCTCTGGCAGCTGGCCCTTGCGTCCTCCTCCTGCCCACCTGCCATTGCTCCCTAAGTCCCCACAGTTCAACTAGACCATGGGTGCCAGTGGACCAAGACATGACTTACCTAGTTTAATTTCTTCTTACCCTGGGGAATCCAGGGTTTAACTTTTGTAAAAAATTAAAACTTTCCTCCTTGATTGAAAGGTGAAATTCTCTTAAGATTTAGGGGCTTCACTCTTTAAATATGTTAACAAGCAGGCCACACAGTATTTGAATGAAAGTTTGGGACTTTGAAGCACAAATGCCAAGATTTCTAGAACCTAAGAAACTATGATACTTTACCCAGAAAATAAAAAACGTAGGGGTTCCTATTTTGGCATATTTTTCTCTTAATTGATAGAACTTGCTTTAAGGCAGAGGTCTCCCTAATTCTTAAAGAAGCTCAACAGCGGCTTTGAATTCTTTTCTGAAACTTAGACTGCTTCAAAAAGATTGCCCCATATGCTAAAGGCCTTTCTGATGGGCAGCTGGGTAGGAGGGTGGGGAAAGAGAATCATGGTAAAACTCTTAGGGCTATAGAAATATCCCTGCTGAAAGGTTGTCCCTTCTCTTACAACTAAGTTCTGCACATCTTTGAGAGAGATTAAAACACTTCCTGAAGTTAACTCAAGATTATCAACTAGCTTCTAGGCTTCTCTCCGCTGACCTTTGCCCCCATGGCTCCAGCTTAGAGGTCAGTACTCAGTGTGAGCTTGGTGCTGAAACTGAAGGACCAAGGTGTCGAGGACAATCCTTGTGCCATGCCAGGATGAAGACGAAAATGGCTTGCTCTGGCGACTGCTAATCAGAAACACATGAGGTCTAATTAATACATTCAACTTGTGATTATTGATGTGCCCATTATCCATTTTGGGCAAAGACGACCAATTCTGAAATTCTGTAGCTCATTTATTGCTTCATCCAACAAATATTTCTGAAGAGTCTGCTGTGTGGCAGGCACTTGCCCCATACCGAGGACTCATAGGTTAGTAAGATTCCCCTGCTGGTAAGGTTCATAATTTGCATGGGGGACATATACATGTAAGAAGTAAGTGTATGAAGCTGTACAAAAAGTCTGACAGCTGTGACAGCGTAAGTCTAAGCAGGACCCAGAGGAAGGGGAATAGTCCCTCTAAGACCTGCTGTGTTGGCCAATAGATAAATGTGTGCAATTTGTAATATTGTAGTAGCCACATTAAAAAAAAAAGATACACTTTAAACGAATTTTTATACTTAATTCCATTTAATGTAATATATTCAAAGTATTATAATTTCAATATTTGATCAGTATAAAAAATTTTAAGGACGAATGAAATATTTTTCATTCTTTTGGTCATACACTATGTCTGAAATCCAGTATGTATTTTAGACTTACAACACATCTCAATGCAGGCCCTGAATGTTCATCAGAAATACATGATCTGTATTTAGATTTTCTTAGTTTTCTTAAACTGCTGAAAAGGTAGATTTGCTCGCCCACACTCCAAACATATTTAAATGTTTTCCGGTAACTGAGATGAGCAGCAGTTCTAAAATTTAAATCGATTGTCATTAAACAGAAGTTAAAATTTGGTTTCTCAGTAGCACTAGCTGTATTTCAAGTAGCTGCTGAGTTGGACAGCACCGAAGTCGGAGGAGGGAGACAGGGATGCAGGAAAGACTTCACAAAGCAGGTGGCAGGGACACCAATGTCAGGCTGTCGCCACACAGACAAGGCAGGGCCAGGGCTCCACGTATAAGCCTCTCCTCGGTCTTCCCGTGGGCAGCCATTCTGGACCCAAAGGAAAGAAAGACGTTTAAAGCAAACACGGTCATTGCTGGGGGAAGAGACCGTCCTATACCATGTGGAGATGATAATAGAAACAACACTGATCACCACAACTACCTCCCTCTATTTGCACGGAAAGCAGAGACCCGTCAGTAAGAGGAGGCACAGGCCGTACAGGAACTACTAGCAACCTGTGCCTCTCTGCAGGGTTCAATATTCAGAGCCGGGCAAGGGGGGTGTAGGATTTAGGAAGGACAGGCTGCAGACCACAAAGGTACATGATTGAAACCGTACCTCACATCTGCATGCGTTTGGTGCCATGATTTTTGCTGATGGACCACAAGAGTATTTTCCTTCTCTTGAGGTTTTAATGCTGAATGTGTAAAAACCCAAGCGGATTGTGTAACATTCCCCAGGCTCAGCTGCTGGTCCTGTCCCTTAAAGGGGAACTTGGAGGCCCCATGCATTGCCTGGCCCCCGACTCTGGGGGGCATCCCCACCACAAGTCGACTGGGAAGGGTGGCCCTGCTTCACACTATGACAACGCGGGGAGTCCCCATGGCCTTTGTAGAGCTTAGATTGTAACAATTCCAGTTCTTTTTTCCTTCTGACTTAACCTGTGAGGAGTGTGGGCTGGAATTGTCCGTGGGCCAAGCCTTTTCTCCAGGGCTTTGAAGGTGACGCCCCCTGGCAGCCCTTCTTCCCTTTCCAGTAAGGGAAATGCAGTAAAAGGGGAAAAAAGTGTGGGCTGTCATGCCGTGTGTGTTTTTAACTTGTGCAGGAATGACCGAGTGTGCTATATTTACATTCTTGTGTTCACTGATCATGACTTTCAGATTTTTGGAGCTCCCCAGCTGACACCAAACCCCTGAACCCTCCAGCTCCCCACAGCCCTCTGTCCTCGGCCGGCGTCTGTCCTGCCTCCTTGCGTCAGCTCTGCCTTATAAATGGAGTGCATTCTATAAAAACCAGGACGCCCTCGGAGCTGGAGTGCAGCCAGACCAACGGGGCTCTGTGCTTTATTAATCCCCTCTTCTTGAAAGTGCACAGCCAGGACCTCAGTGGAGGCCTGAAACGGCCGAGCACAAGGACTCCCAACGCGAATGGCAGCGAGCGGCCTCGGTCGCCCCCGCCCCGGCCCCCGCCGCCGGCTATTAATAGTCTGCACACGAGCCCTGGGCTGTGCGGGACGGAGACCCAGGCGGGCAGGCCAGGGACAGTCAACCATGACAAACACGGGAACGCAGCGCCGCCTGGCACCAGACCAGCTCCCGTCCCTCCGCCCCGTCTGAAGAAGCAGGCTTCTTCTCTCGAGGCGGAGGGCGGCGCGAAGACCTTGACCGCCGGGCGGCCGGGCGCGGGCGCAGCTGGCCGCGCAGGTGGAGCCCCGCCCGCCGCCGGCCCGGCCGATTGCACAAGCGCCCCGCCGCCCGCCGCCGAGTGCCGGCCCCCGCGCCATGGAGGCCGGCAGAGGCTGAGCGACATGAGCCTGTCCACCTCGTCCTCCGACTCGCTCGAGTGCGACCGCAGCATGCCCCTGTTCGGCTACGAGGCGGACACCAACAGCAGCCTGGAGGACTACGAGGGCGAGAGTGACCAGGAGACCATGGCGCCCCCGGTCAAGTCCAAAAAGAAGAGGAGCAGCTCCTTCGTGCTGCCCAAGCTCGTCAAGTCCCAGCTGCAGAAAGTGAGCGGCGTGTTCAGCTCCTTCATGACCCCGGAGAAGCGGATGGTGCGCCGGATCGCCGAGCTGTCCCGGGACAAATGCACCTACTTCGGGTGCCTGGTGCAGGACTACGTGAGCTTCCTGCAGGAGAACCGGGACTGCCACGTGTCCAGCACCGACTTGCTGCAGACCATCCGGCAGTTCATGACCCAGGTCAAGAACTACTTATCGCAGAGCTCCGAGCTGGACCCTCCCATCGAGTCGCTGATTCCCGAGGACCAAATAGGTAAGCCCCCACTTTGTTTTTCTTTTCTCCAAATATAAAATCTACTGTAAGCTTGTAGTTTTTTGCTGATGGGTTTTCCTTCTCTTGTGGTTTTAATGCTGAATGTCAGTGCAGCCTGTATTAGTTGTTTGGGATGTAGCGTAGCCTGAAGTTCAAAACAACACCAAACTCCTCCCCCGCCCCCCATCCGATTTGAATGGAAAAAGCAGCTTCTTAAAAAGTAGCTGCTGCCTGGAAGACTTGCAGATGTTTGGGGGAGTGACAGACCAGAATGCAGAACGATTCTGCTCAGGGATGGATTCCAGCCGTGCGGCCCTGGGGGGTCCAGGTGGCCACCTGCTGTTGCCCTCTGTGTGTGCTGCACCTGCTGAGGGCTTTCTGCAAGCGCCTCTCTGCAGGCTGTGCTCGCACACAAAGGCATTTTTGCTGATTCTGAGAAGCACTGGGTGTTTGTTTGTGAAATAAACTTTTTATTGAGGTATAGCATATGTTCAGAGAAGCACAAAGATCAGGTGTGCAGCAGATGAGTTTCCATCGGGAGGACACCTGTGTGACAAGCTCTGGCTAGCTCAGTGAGAACCCAGCCAGCATCTAGGGACCCCTGGGATCCCTATTCTCCTGCAAAGGTAACTGCCCTACAGGCCTCCCATCCCAAGACCTCAGTAACAGGCACAGTTTTGGAATGAAAAAGAAATGGAAAAACTAGGTTTGTGTGTGTGTGTGTGTGTGTGCCTTTAAAATAAGAAGCACAGGCTCGGGGCCTGTGGCTCAAGGTGCTAAGGCGCAGGCTATGTACACCTGAGCTGGCCGGTTCGAATCCAGCCCGGACCCGCCAAACAACAATGATGGCTGCAACCAAGAAATGGCCAGGCGCTGTGGCGGGCAGGAGACTCGTTTGAGCCCAGGAGTTGGAGGTTGCTGTGAGCTATGATGCTACAGCACTCTATTCAGGGTGACAGCTTGAGGCTCTGTCTCAAAAAAATAAATAAAATAAAATAAAATAAGTAGCATAGTTTGAAGGCCACACAAAAGGTGTTTTCTCCGAAGTGGAGGGGAATGCTTTTTAAAAATAATCTCATTTAGGGGGTGGCACCTATGGCTAAGTGGATAGGGTGCCAGCCCCATATACTGAGAGTGGTGGGCCACGGCACCTGTAGTCTCAGCAACTCAGGAGGCTGAGGTAAGAGAATCGCCCTAGCCCAAGAGCTGGAGGTTGCTGTGAGCTGTGACACCACAGTGCTGTAGGGAGGGGGACAAAGTGAGACTCCGTCTCTAAAAAAAAAATAAGAATAATCTCATTTAGGGGCTGAATTGTTAATGGTTACTTTGGCCAAGGAAAATTTGAATTTGGCCAGCACTTCCCCCCCCCAGGGCAAGAATGTTGAAGGAGTGTTTGTTTGTTTGTTAATTTCAGAAATGTGACTCTGTTTTAAAAATTGTAATTGTTTTTTATTAAATCATAACTTTGTACATTGATGCATTTATGGGGTTCAGGGTATTGCTTCAATATACAATGTGGAATGCTTACACTGAACTAAGTAACATCCATCACAACAGAAATGTGACTCTTCAAGGTTATTTTCAGAGACTTCATTACCGGGACAGTGGCCACCCTGCCCCCGGAGGAGCCACTAAGCCCTTCTAGGCAGCTCACAAGCTAAACCCAATTTTTTTCTTTCTGATGGGATCTGTTTGCTGGAAGTAGTAAACAGTGTGTAGTGGAGTTCTCTCTCGCTCTCTCTTAACTCTCCCTTCCTCTTCTCTCTCTCTCTCTTTCTCTTTTAAGCGAATTTCAGCAGCTCTTTGATTTTCTCACAAAGGAGTCAAAGCCTTGTTTGTTTTCTTATGGTTTGATGAGGGCGTGGTTAGAGCTGGGGTGCTGCTGAAGTGAGTGAGTAGAAGGAATGTGCCCTTGCGAGGTGCCTTGGAATTGAAACAGGCTTCAAGGACAAGGCAGGACCCACACAGGCCACCTCTTTCCCCTTTCCCACCAGAGCCCCCCTGGCAAGGGAGACCAGCTCTGACTTTAGGTTAACAGGACCCCCAACCTGCAGGAGATGCTTCCTCTCAGGGGCAAGGACAAGGGGGGCCGGGGGGAGCCAGGCAGACGCTGATGTCAGGCCCCAGCTATGTGGCGGGCGGCGCCAACCGGCCCACAGCCCTTGGCCTTCCTTTCCTCCTGTGGCTGCTGTCAGCACCAGCCCAGTTAGTACCACTGTCTGCTGCTTTCTCCATGCCAGCTTCTCCTGGAGTTAAATTCAGAAATGGCAATTGCTCTCCGAGCTCAAGGGCCCACTCATTTTCTCCAAAAACATGCTGAAAATTATGACTTTGCTGCCCCAGAAGGATACAGCTTTTAGTTAAAACCTAAGGTCATAATTTAAAGGGAAGCTAAGGTCTGTGGTGCCTCTGCTACCAGCCAGGCAGCCAGTCCAAGCTATTCCAGTGGGTCTTGGCTTCACCCCCAAAGCAGACACCGGCATCCCTTGTGGAGCGGAAGAAGGCAGGGTCATGCCAGGCGGAGTCCCTTGTCTTTAGGCCATACCAGCTGGTAACCAGTGTGCCCTTGAACTCGTGGGATGAGAAGCCCTTGTTGGCTAAGCTCGACCCCCTGCTGTTGCAGGTGTTTGTATTTTCCTATCCAGAGTGGAGGGACTTGTTGAGGGTCTCTGTGCTGAGGTGTAGACACCGTCTCTGACAGCATCACCGGGCTCTTTTGTGGGTTTGGAGGGGGAGGGGGTTTATTGGCTTTTGTGTTAAAGCAGACAGTTCTTCTAGTTGGTTCATCAATGAAAACATGATTCCGTGTTGAAAGTCTGTCCCTTTGCAATGAACAGGAAGGCGAGTGGGAGCAGAGGTCAACCTGTGAAACTCATCACAAGCCCAGCAGAAGCGAAACACGTGAGCCTAGTGATTAGAAAGCCACGCCAGTTACTAGTTTAGAATCTTCCTGCTTCCCTGGACAGGAAATCTTACCAGGTAAAAGAGGAATTCAAGAAGGTATTGAATGTGACCCAGAGGACACTTAAAATGCTCCATGGATTATGTGGAAACATCAGAATCTCTAGGGCTTGGATGTATTACCCCACCCCTTTGTTCTGCCAGAAGGATGGCTCCAACCGGCTATCTCAGGGGAGCGAGCGCCAGGTAGACGGAGCCCTCCCTGGTCGGTGGGTCCCACCGGAGCCTGTCTCCCCAGCCCAGCGTCTGCGGGACCGAGCGGTGCAGGAACAGCCCCGGCCGGCTCCTCTCAGACACAGCGCCTACCGCAGAGCTTGTCAGTGACTGTCACAGCCGCCCGTCTGTGAGGCCAAAGAGCACGTATTAAATGCACGCTGTGCTTTTTACGGAGCCAAGTGAAGGCCCCAGTAATCCCTCCCTGTGGGTGTTTCTGTATGGTTTACATGCACCTTTATGTACAGACCCCCCTTTAATCTTGCTAATCCTTGAGCAGCTCCACTTAGTACCTTCATGTCCACAGATGAGGAAGCAAAAGCTCAGTAAAGTTGAGGCATGATGCACGTTGACCGATTTCAGCGCCCGTGGCGGCCTCTGCCTGCAGGCTGGTGGCGGTTGGTGACCACAGCCTTCCCCGTTTGATTCACGAGGTGGGAAGATGACCCTAGAGGTGCAGGCACAGAACGCCAGAGGTACCCAGCATCCACACGGCCTATTGCTGGCATTGTTCACCTCGACTGCCAGGTCTCTGCCCTGCGGACCAGACGTCCCCTCTCTGCATCCTCAGTGCAGTCACAGGCCCCGGGGAGAAGGAAGCTCCACCTCCTGGGAGCAGGAAGATCTGTATCAATTCTTTGAATTCCTCTAGTGAGGAAGATTGGTCTCTTCTTCCTTGCCTTGGTGACGGCAGACCTTTTATTAGAAGCCCTGAAATCAGTCTGATGGCCTCTGAAGTACTACGTGAACATACTGTAGCACAAGCCTTCCTTGAAGCCCACCCCAGCCCACCCCAATGGGCAAAACACAAGTGAACCACAACCCTGCTATTTATTGTCCTTATTTGAGCATCGTCTTTGCTGGGTTGATGGGCTCATCCTAAAACGATGACGCATCCTTTATTATTTACTGTTGTTTAGGGGATACCAAGTGTGCATGATTGACGATACTTAAAGCCAACACAGGTTACAGAGCATCCCTGCAGAGCGACAGGGCCCCCCCCCCCCCCCGCCAGCTCCACGCCTGCTGGGTGATTCCCAACTGGGGTCGTGCGTCTGCACTCTGCAGGGTGAGGACAGGAGATGTGACTTCCGTGTAGGCACCTGGAGGAAGGCTCTGCTGTCCAACCCTTTTGGGGACGTGCTGTATGCAGGCCTCATGCTGGGGACTGCGGATGGCGCCAGGCACTGCTCCTAGGTCTGGTTTGCAGAGGGTCTCTCCATCAAGGAGAGACGTCTGATTCTCTGTGTCATGGCTCAGGCAACAAAGGTGGCTGTGAGGATGCAGGGAGTCGGGAGGAGCCTGTGAAGGAGGCAGGCGGGCTTCACCAGACTCCAGGAACACGGAGCCTGCAGGACAGAAGGAGGGACGTTCCCAGCAGGGACCACGCCTGGAAGGACGTGGAGGCACAGGAGGCCGCGGGATTGTTTGCTTCAGCAAGAACGTGGGCTTTTGTGGGGACGTGTCAGGAAAGAGAAAAGGAGGACAAGACAGGGCAGATCTCAGGGAGCTGAGTCCTTAATGTGGTGGAGAACATTCTAGAAAGATCACACCCATGCAGCGTAAGAATCAGACTCTTTAACAATCTCTCTAGCCCGGGTGCCAACCAATGAAACAGATGCTACCCATAAACACGTACAGCCCAGCGTGACCAGCCACGATGCCAAGGCCCAGAGAGGGCAGAAATAAGCTGGGTGCACAGCATGGCCCTCCCCGGTAACAGACCAGAGCTCTGTGGGTGACCCACGCGTCCCCTTGCCTCTCTCCCAGCCTGCTGCATGCCACACTCTCACATTGAAAGTGGGGTGGGAGCTCGTCCCCTCTCTACTGTCACTGGGGTGGAGGGTACAAAACTGCCCCAAAGTCTCAGAGTGGTTTGGGGGCTATTCTGACAGGGGTGGAATGAGGCCGTGACAAATGCCCAGAGTTCCAGGGCAAGGAGAACTGAGAGGCCAGGCCTCACCTCTTCTGTCTCTGTTCCCGTGGCTGGCAGAGCTGAGGAGGAGTAAGGGAAACACGAGTGCCCGAGAGAGAGATGGGTAGGAAACCCGAAGGCCTGTCAATCAATATATCAAAATCCATTCGACCCCATTTCAAACCAGAGCAGCCCTGGAGCCTGGTGTCCCCTTCTGCGGGGAGCCAAGGGCTCCAGTAGACTTGCTGGGTGCTGGGTGCCCCTGGTGTGAGACCTCTCCAGCCCTCCTACAACCACAGTGGGCAGCTGTGAGTGCCCCATTTTACAGCTGAGGAAGCTGAGGCTGAGAAAGGTCATCTCAGGGTCACGAATTAGAAAGCGCCCACTGGGACTTTACACTGGAGCTGAGTGCTCCTGCAGGGGTGGGCTGAGTGCCGCGGGGCTGCCTGCCTGCCACACGAAGGCCATTTGGGCTGCCGCCTGCCACTTTCTCAGCTGACAGCTCTGCTGAGATGCGCTGGAGAAATTCCTTGGCTGGAATTGTTCACCTCGACTGCCAGGTCTCTGCCCTGCGGACCAGACGTCCCCTCTCTGCATCCTCAGTGCAGTCACTGGCCCCGGGGAGAAGGAAGCTCCACCTCCTGGGGGCAGGAAGATCTGTATCAATTCTTTGAATTTCCTGCTGGAAAGGCAGGGGCGTGTGTTGAGAGGAAGAGCTCTGGCTGGGGTGGAAGTCCTCACTGTGCTGCCGGTTCCCCACGTGTGCTCGGCCATGTTTCCCACTGTCTCTGTGCCTTAGTTTCTCCACACAGAGGAGCACGGTGTCATGGGCACTGTCATTCCCTGCCCACTGACGCTTACCAGCCTCATGTGCAACTGCCAGCACCTGGGACATTGTGTCTGAGGCTTTCTCATGCCAGCAGAGCCCTTGCCCCCTGGGCAGGGGAGAGGCAGAAAAGGCCGGGGAACGCCCAGCCCACCTTCTAGGAGTACCCCCAGCCTGGGACGGAAGGGAGCAGGTGTGTGCAGAGCCCAGCAGCCCTCCTCTCTGGGAACAGCTCTGAGGCATGTTCACCGCTGCCCTTGGACTCCCCCAGAGGCCGAGCTCCAGACGCTGGCCGTGGCTGGATTACTAAAGCCGGCTTCATTGCCACCTTCCCTCCCCCTGGTGCTCCTGGGGGTCCCCTCCCAGATACTCACACCGAATCCTCTTCTCAGAGTCAGCATCTGGGAGAACCCAAACTAAGAGGAAGAGGAGTTAGGCCTCAATTTTGGACAAAAAAATACACGTAAAGCGCTTAATGTGCTTACAACGACATTTGCAGCCCTCACTCAACATTAACTCTGATCCTTAACCCAATAAAGCCGAAAGAAAATAGGTTATTATGTTAAAAAGGCATCAGCTCATTTTGCCCTTTCTGTACAGAGGGAGGCCCAACCTGCGACTTGCTTCAGCAGGAACAAGCTGGTTTGCGTCTCATTTCCACCATCCTGGGAAAAGTTAGGCGATTCCCAAGCCTTGTTCATTCCATCTGTACATTGAGAATGACAGCTGTTCCAGTGTCACAGGGCTAAAGTGGGGGTTAACAAGGTGGTTCACAGGATCTTAGAAGAGGAAGTGCACAGGCCCAAATATGCGCCAGGGATGTATAAGTGCCTGAATTTCACAATTTCAGTTTTTACAAAAAGACCTGTGTATTGTCATCAAACATTACCTTCTATTTCTACTACCTTACTTTTTTTCTTCGAACAACTCATGACATGTGATCTACTGTTTTTTAAAAAATAATCAAAATGCTATAATTAGAATAAACCAAGAGGCCATGTACTCTAACCTCGTGTCTTATCTTTGACTTGACAAAGATTAAAAAGTAACCTGCACAGTTTTATATAGGCATGATCTGAGAAACGCTTGTTGGGTGACTGTGTCATTGTGTGGGCATCATCGAGTATACTCACACAACCTGGTGGTGTGGGACCCTACACCCCGTGCTGCATGGCACGGCCTGCTGCTCCCGGGCTACAAACCTTACAGCCTGTTACTGGACACAGCGTAATCCTTGGTGTCTGAATATATCTAAACATAGAGTAGGTGCAGTAGAAACTCAGTATTGCAATCTTAGGGGACCACAGTTGTGTTAATATATGAAATATATTTCTATTTCTATTTTTATGTTTCTATATTGATTACATTTGTATTTATATTTTGTATATTTATATCTATATATTTCATATATTTATATCTACATATAAATATATATTTTAATATTATGTCTTATATTTATAATAATTTTTATAAATATTTGATATTTATGATAATATTTATAAATATGTGATATTTATTTAAGTATTTAATATTTATATCTATATATAAATATACAAAATATATACAGATAAAATATATATTATAAAAATATAAAGATATAAATGTATAAAATGTAAATAGATATCTTTATATAAATGTAAAATAAATATATCACATATTTTTTATATCTATATCATATTTACATTTTACATGTTTATATTTCTAAATAGATTATATTTCTATTTCTATAGTTCTATTATTTATTAAATAAATATATTTCTATCATTGACAGAAACCTGACTCTACTACACATGAGTGTATTGTGTTGTGCAGACTTAGGAACCATTAAAATCCTGTGGTTAATATGAATTATTATTTTGTATTAGGTCAGTAATCGCCCACTCAGCTAGATTCAGACTGCTAGCTCTGCCTGGCCTTCTGTGGGCAATGATTTGGCTCACAGTCCAGGCAACAGCAGCGGGCGGTGAAGGTACTTGGCCAGAGCTTCTTAGAAAGTCAGAGCCCGGGGAAGCTGATGCATTATTTGGTCTCATGATGCCTCATCGTCTGATCTGTAGCCTCTGGATTCTCTCTAATCTAGGGTCAGAGAGAAGAAAAGGGTCCAGAAATTTGTCTCCCACTCTTAATAAGCAAGAGAATCAATCCTTTGAGAAGTAACAGGAGTGAATCACCAGACATGTTGCCCTCTTCCTATAAACCACCACGTTAAGTACCACAAGTTGAGGAGAACCCGGCAATTGCCATGGTCTTTGCCACTTCTCTCTTATGGGTGATCTGTGGGACCAATTGATATGATCTGTATAAATACAATTAGAAACTTATTTCCAGTTTGGGTCATTCGGAAAATACAGCTAACGTTTAGTTTCTAAAATTCAATTTGTCGTAGTCCAAACAATTCTCTAGTATTTTCTTTTGATTAGAAAAAATAGGAAAGACATTGACGAGCTTTAAAAAAATATGTAATCATGGTGTTCATTCTCCTTTAATGGTGTCAGATGTCTCCAAGTGTCTGCTTTGTCTGTTTGCTTGTGGATGAATATATTTAACGCCAAGAACTCTGGAAACATTTGTTGGGTTTGAATCCCGGCTTCCCCTCTTGCTAGCTGCGTCATACACATCTGTTTGGGTTTCGGTTTCCTCATCTGCAAAATGAAATAATATCCCTCCTTCTTTGGGGTTTGTTTGAGGACTGTAGAGTCAGTCCCTGTAAAGTGCCTAGAATAATGTCATTGTTCTTACCTTTTAAAACTTTTTTTTTCTTTGCAGTTTTTGGCCAGGGCTGGGTTTTAACCCGCCACCTCTGGCATATGGGGCTGGCACCCTACTCCACTGAGCCACAGGCACCACCCAAAAACATTTTGTTTTGACTTATTATAACTAATGCAACCAGAGATAATAGAAAATAACAGAATGGTAATTTATGTGACATGTGGCCGATTCTGAGCTAGTCCACATTCTGGAAGATCCTGTGTTACTTGTGTTCCTAAAACCATTTCTCCTTGCTTACAAGCAGACCCTGCCTTTCCTCCTGGGGAGAAGCAGCTGGGACATGGGTCCCTCTGTTCACTGGGACTCTTGTTCTGTGCTCCTTTTGTTTATTAAGGATTGGGCTGGCAGGGAGGGTAGGAGTAAAGACCAGAATCTTTTTTACTCTGGAAGAGAATACAGAGACCAATCTTTTTTATTTTTAAATTCTAGTCTTTAAAAAAAGTACTAGAAAAATATCTAGCACTGGCAAATGCTTTTTCATTTTGTTTTAAGGAAATGGGGTGCTCACTTGGCAACTGGTCATAGGTTTCAACCCTCCTTATAAATGTCCACAGGCCCATTTATGCCTAAGGGTGGAGTTGACTGTGCACAGGCCAGCGCCCCTCCCTGACAGCAGGGATGGGTTGTGCCAGGGAGCCTGTGCAACTTGCTGGTAATGAACTTCATTCCCCAGGAACAGCTCAGAGCCTTTGGAGATGGTTTGTATTAACACCCCAGAGGTGACCAGGCTCAAAAACTAAGCCACCCTTGCTGTTCAAGGTGAAAATCTCAGGCTGGTCTTCAGCTTTCTGTTTTTCTGATTTACATGTATTTATTAAGGTTTAATGTACATCCATAAAGTGTCACTGGGCAAATTTTTTTCACATATATACACCCATGTAGCCATCACCTAGGTCCAGAAATAGAACATCTCCACTTCCCAAAAGGGTCCCTGTTCCCCCTCCAGTCCACGTCCTACCCAAGGGTAACTGCCGTCCTTTCTTCCATCACCATAGGTGAGGTTTGCCTGCTTTTAAACCTTATGTAACTGAAATGCTGTAGGAGATACTCTCAGTCCGGCCTCTCCCACAGAGTCCTATCTGCGACGTCCATCCATGTTGCACCTGCAGTACTGATGTGCTCTTTCCATTGAATGAATAGACGTGTGCTACTTTGTCTGGATTCCACTGCAGTGACGTGGCACAAATACACCCAGTGTGCACCTTCTGTCGGGATCACAGTAACGCTGTCTGCACATTCACGCACCTTCCTGACTAACCAGGGGTATGATGTTCACCCCCATTCTAGCCAAGTAGAGGTCTCTTATAACCACGAATGCAACCTTCACAGCACTTGAGTGAGAGGAACAAACTGGTGTGTGCTTGTTTATAAAGCACCTTGAGCTGTAAAATTAAGATCACTTACTTTGAAAAAACAATAAAAATGATTGTTTAAAATAAAGTGTGGCTTTGGGCAAGCCATCGGTCTTTCTGAGGCTCAATTTCTTCATCTGTAAAATAGGCATGATGTTAGTAGTTTGTGAAAAAAGAATTAGATGATAATTCTTATGTGCATAGATGGAGCCTCATCTGAGCACTCAACAGTAATTGCTATTATTGACTTTTTATTGTTACGACTGTAGGGACCAAAGCCAAAGATGCTGTGAAGTCATAGGCAAACAGAATACTTTGTTTTAATACCAGATGTGAAGTGAATATGTTGTTTTGTTTTTCTTCTTACTACAGAACCTCTTTAGCTTCACCTTGATTTCTAAAGTTATATAAAAAAACCATCACCCATATAGGATGTGATGATGGAAGAACAAAGGGAAACTTGGTCCAGGGGTTCTGATAGTTGTAGAGTCAGCTTTAACTTTGGTCTCAGTTTTAACTTTGGGATATGGAAAAACTGTTTTCAACATTGGTACCTATGGCCTTGATTTCTCTCTGTCACTGGCCTTCTAATAATTGGTAATAATTTTAATTCAGTATGACCTGACTCAGTGTCCGGAATTCCAAAGGCCAGAGAGATAATTCAGCTATTTCTAATTTTACACATATGTGGACCCATGACTTTGAAAGGGCTAAGGAAATTTTGCCCCCAAATTTGATTCCTTGGTATAAAGAATATTACAAATTGAAGGCCATTCGTGGTCAGGAAGCACTAAAAGACCGTCTCTCCTCCATCTGTATAAACCTGAGTAACCTGGCTGAGCATCAGAAAGGGGCTGCTGACTCGTCATCACACAGGCCTGGCACAGGCCAGCGCCGCTCCCTGACAGCAGGGATGGGTTGTGCCAGGGAGCCTGTGCAACTTGCTGGTAATGAACTTCATTCCCCAGGAACAGCTCAGAGCCTTTGGAGATGGTTTGTATTAACACCTCAGAGGTGACCAGGCTCAAAAACTAAGCCACCCTTGCAGTTCAAGGTGAAAATCTCAGGCTGGTCTTCAGCTTTCTGTTTTTCTGATTTACATGTATTTATTAAGGTTTAATGTACATCCATAAAGTGTCACTGGGCGAATTTTTTGCACATGTATACACAAGGTCATCTGAAGCAGGAGACCTGTCTCTCAGGTTAATCTACAAACCAGTCTGTTCCTCCCATCCGTTCACATCCCTCTGCTCAGCAACCACTGGCTGCACAGACCCTTTCCACATTCTCCCCCTCCCATCCAGAAGGCATCTATAAAGGTCTCTGAGCATCACTGAGACTTTGGGTAATCACTCTTGTGCTTCCCCCCCATGTGCATGGTATTTGGAGATAAACCTTTCTCTTATTAATCTACCATAATTGTGAGTTGATCTTTCAGCAAACCAGATCCAGGGTAAAGGGCAAGTTTCGCCCTGGTCCCACAGCTTCCAGGGTGGACTCACATTCGTGTGCTATATTAGATGTTGATGCTACAGCAGAATCCAGGTGGCTCTAAGGAGACCGTGCAAATGTATGGGATTGAACAACTGGGATTGACAAAGCAGAGGGCTTATTATTGTACCAATCGTCTTCAGCCTACATCTCCAAACTCACGGTTCTCGTTGTTTTCATATCAGCCAAGAGAGCCACTCCACTAGTCAGCCATTCAAAGGAGGGAAAAATAATGCCTCCTATACACACTTAAAGCTATTTCTTAATTCTGAACAGAAACATTTCAAAAACTGTTTACATTTTAATTTTGAAATCATTTCAGACTTACAGGAAAGTTGCAAAAATAGCATAAAGAAATGTGTACCCTTCACCCAGACTGCCTGAATATTAGCAGTTTTCCACATTTGCTGCAGACAGGAGTCCTGTCTGTGTACAGACGCTCTCTCTCTCTCTCTCTCTCTCATGGGCTCTCCTCTTTTCCAGACCATTTGTAAGTTGCAGACATTGTATCTCTTCACCTTTAAATACTTCAGTGCATAATTTCTTAAAAGAAGCCCATTCTGTTGCATAACTACAGTACAACTGTCAAACCCAGAAAATTAACACCATTAACCATGCTAACACTATCACCTAATCTTCAGACTTCATTCAGATCTAATGCTCCACAACGTCCTTCGTAGAAAATAAAATACAGGATGTTTTGGTCCAGAATCCAATCCAAGATCACATATTCTAGCACTTGGTTGAAATTGTTTATTCTAAGGGATCATAAACCTACGGTGTTTTTCCGTTAAGATAACATTTGCTTTCCAGTCAATCAGTTGACCAGTCAGAAGGGACTAGATCAAAAGAATGCCTTCTGGAGTATTTGTCTGCACTTACGGGGGCAGGGGACATAGAAGTAGTTTAAAGAAATATGTTTCATTGTATTGATTATATGCAAGTCAGACATTATTAGGGGAGATTTGTTCTTCTTGGCTTTACAGGGAAAAGCGTGAGTGGCAGTATTCAAGCGTGGCTTCTCTGTGCGATGGCCCGGCGTCACATTGCACCGTCCGTTCCGAGAGAGCGGGTTTTGCCTTTCCTCTTTGTTCGCGCCTTGGTCACGGTGGCTGCGCTTTCTTTGCAGATGTGGTGCTGGAGAAAGCCATGCACAAGTGCATCTTGAAGCCCCTGAAGGGGCACGTGGAGGCCATGCTGAAGGACTTCCACGTGGCCGACGGCTCGTGGAAACAGCTCAAGGACAACCTGCAGCTCGTGCGGCAACGGAACCCGCAGGAGCTGGGGGTTTTTGCCCCAACCCCTGATTTCGTGGATGTGGAGAAAATCAAAGTCAAATTCATGACCATGCAGAAAATGTATTCACCCGAAAAGAAAGTCATGCTGCTGCTGAGGGTCTGCAAACTTATCTACACCATCATGGAGAACAACTCAGGTGAGGCTGCCGCTGGCCCCGGCGGCCCACACTCCCTATCCCCGATGTCTCCTCCTTTCTGTCCCTTGTTTTAACCAGGTTGCTCACCAAAATAGCAAGGCTTTCTCCTACAGCTGCCAAATTAGTCACATACAACAGATCAATGGCACCAAAAAATGTAAGTGGATGAGGTCAATGAGATTTTTTTTTTTTTTTTTTGCAGTTTTTGGATGGGGCTGGGTTTGAACCCACCACCTCCAGCATAAGGGTTCCGGTGCCCTTTGAGCCATAGGCGCCGCCCAATGAGATTTTTGTATGATGCTACTTTTTTTTTTTTGAGACAGAGCCTCAAGCTGGCACCCTGGATAGAGTGCTGTGGCATCACAGCTCACAGCAACCTCCAATTCCTGGGCTCAAGCGAGTCTCCTGCCTCCGCCTCCCAAGTAGCTGAGACTATAGGCGCCCGCCACAACGCCCGGCCATTTTTTGGTTGCAGCCGTCATTGTTGTTTGGCGGGCCCGGGGGCTGGATTCGAACCCGCCAGCTCAGGTGTACGTGGCTGGCGCCTTAGCTCGTTGAGCCACGGGCGCCGAGCCTGTATGATGCTACTTTAATGAAATATTTACTTCAGAGCCTGGTTCTCTGGAGTTTGAGCTCAGATCCGCCCTACGTACAGGAGTTCACTAACTGGGGAATGCTAGCCACCTCAGTCTACCTTGTACATTGTCTGAAGTTGGTTGTGACCCTTTCCTTCATAAGGCGGGGACCCGCTGAGGCAGCTGGACGTGGCCCATGTGCAATGGAAGTATTAGCAATGATGTTTATTGCATTTTGGTGAACGAGGGTTTGTGTCAGTGAGTCAAAAACTCCAAGCAGTCAGTAATAATGAGGCTTCATTAAAGACATTTCATTGCTCACCCTTTTTTGCTACGAGCGGAAGCAATGTAATTGAAATTCACCAAAGAGTTACGAAGTTGAAAAGTAAGCCCTAGGCTTCCCCTGGCTGCTTCCTGGGATACAGGAGTAGCCTGATTCATGGAGAGTGACGCGCCTGCAATGTCCCAGGGCTTCCGTGAACTCATTCCAAGGAAGATGACCAGCTATCCTTCTGGGCACAATTGCTCCACGGAGAAGCGACAGAAAGAAAGCGTGGACTCTACTAACCACTGCTTGAGTAGATGGGAATGTGTGTGCACATTGAGAGTTGCTCATTAACATCTGAGCATTTAGTTTTGATGGCGATAGCATGTGAACAGGGCCTCTGAAATTTGCAAGCACGTTTCACATATAGGAAACATTTTTCATCGTTCGCAATCATTTATAAAAACTTCCCAAATAGTTTCTGCACAGGAGTATGTTCTTCCAAAGCACAGTTTTTCAGTCTACACACCAATGACATTTTATTTAATTAATTAATTAATTTATTTATTTATTGGCTGGGGCTGGTTTGAACCCACCACCTCCAGTATATGGGGCCGACGCCCTACTCATTAGAGCCACAGGTGCCACCCACTAATGACATTTTGGACAGGATATTTCTTGGTTGTGGGGGCTGTCCCATCTCCTGTAGGAAGTTTAGTGGCATCCCAGATGCCATCTGCACCCCCCCATATACAAACCTTATTTGTGATGATGAAAATTGTCTCCAGGCAGCGGCAAATGTCCCTGTGGGGGCACAAGAGTGTGGAAAAATCTCCCTCAGCTGAGAACCACCATCGTCAAGAAAACTAGAAATGAAGATGAAACGTTTTTTGCCCTATTTTGCTATTAATCCACGTGTATAGTCAGCCTATTCTTCCTTGGCATATTGAATACAGAGCAAAGATTATTCCTGGTTTGAGTCTGGTTTTGTCCTTATGTCTCTGAACAGTGTGAATATAAAGCAATAGGAGAGAATACAAAGAATTAGCATATATTTCATAATATTATTTGCTGATGTTAAAATGCAGTAGACCCTCTGTGAGTGGACCACCCAGGGGACTGTAACAAACTGATCAACATACAGAGGTGGTCAACGTAAGGAACCAGGCCTGCTGTACTGATACGTACATGGGGTGCAATTAGGTCAATTTAAGGAGGTGGTCAGTGTGGGGAGTCGGCCAGCTATGGAGAATCTACTGTGGTTTAAAACACAATCTATTGTAGAACACAATTGAATGCATGTCCTAAGAGTAAGGAGAAAAATCTGTGATGTGTTAATGGACTTGGACTCACAGACATTCATTCTGAAATTGTGAGGCGGGCTGGACTCTAACACAATCCACTGGGAGAGCTGTGGGCTGCACAGAATTCCAAAAACACCCACCTCTGTTTTTAAATAGCACACTTCCGCAGGACGACTGCGTGCTATCTAATAACAGCAGCAAGTCGGGTGTGAAAGAGAGATTGGTACAAATGTTCCCGTCTCGCTCTGTCCTCCTCCTCCCAGGAAGGATGTACGGCGCCGATGACTTCCTGCCAGTGCTGACCTATGTCATTGCCCAGTGCGACATGCTCGAGCTGGACACCGAGGTCGAGTACATGATGGAGCTCCTCGACCCGTCGCTGCTACACGGGGAAGGTAACTTGCCCTTGGAAGAGAGGAACGGGGCGGGGGGGGGGGGGTTACATTGTTTTTTTTTCAAATTTAAAATTTTTAAATAAAAAAAAATAAAAAAAAAAATAATAAATTTAAATTGAATAATTAAGTGTAATT
>CAUYON010110540.1:0-14146 GCA_963573935.1 Arctocebus calabarensis | reverse complement strand
GGTCCCAGCTTTGGTTTTATTACTAAGAATTGCCTTGGCTATATGGGGTTTTTCTGGTTCCATACAAAATGAAGAATTATTTTTTCCAAATTGTGAAAGTATGATGGTGGTATTTTAATGAGGATTGCATTGAGAAGTATAAACATTTTAACAATGTTAATTCTTGCCAGCCATGAGCATGGTATGTTTTTGCATTTGTTATCATCTTCTGGTAGTTCTTTTTTTAGGGTTTCATAATTTTCTTTGTAGAGGTCCTTCACCTCTTTTGTTAGGCATATTCCTAGGTATTTCAGTTTTTTATTTTAAGCTACTGTAAAAGGATTTGTGTCCTTGATTAACTTTTCATCTTGGTTGTCATTGGCATATATAAAAGCTACTGATTTGTGTACATTGATTTTATATCCTGAGACATTACTGTATTTTTTATCACTTCTGTGAGTCTTGTGGTTGAGTCTTTGGGGTTCTCTAAGTTAAGATCATATCATTGGCAAAAAGTGAGAGTTTGACCTCTGCTGCCCCCATTTGGATGTCCTTTATTTCCTTCTCTTGCCTGATTGTATTGGCTGGAACTTCCTGCACTATCATGAATAGTAGTGGCGATAGAGGACAATATTGCCTGTTTCCATTTCTAAATTGAATACCCTTCAGTTTTATTCCATTCAGTATAATATTAGCAATGAGTTTATTATAGATGGCTTCAATCATTTGAAGAGATGTGCCATCTATGCCTATATTCTTAAGTTTTAATTAGAAAAGGATGCTGAATTTTATAGAATGCTTTTTCTGCATCTATTGAGAGGATCATATGGTCTTTGTTTTTGTTGCTGTTGTTGATATGATGAATTACATTTATCGACTTGTGTATGTTAAACCAGCCTTGCATCACTGTGATGAAATCTACTTGATAAGGATGAATGAATTTTTATATATATAGCTGTAATCTATTGGCTAGGAGTTTGTGGAAAATTTTTGCATCTATATTCATTAGTAAGATTGGTCTGAAATTCTCCTTTTTAGTCAGGACTTTTCCACACAATAGAACATGTTTCGGGAGGATTCCTTCACCCTCAATTTTTTAGAATAATTTCTGCAGTATGGATACAAGCTTTTCTTTGAAGGTTTTTTCAGACACTGGTGAGAAGCCATCTGAACCAGGGCGTTTTTTTGTTTGGAGGTTTTTTATTGTTTCTTTGATCTCATTTCTTGAAATTGGTCTGTTCAAGAGATCTATTTCTTCATGATTAAGTCTAATGAGAAAGTGTGCTTCCAGGTATAGGTCCGTTTCCTCTACATTGTTAAATTTCTAGGCATATATTTTCTTGTAAAACTCAGAGATGATCTCTTGTATCTCTGTGGCTTCTGTTATTTCCCCTTTATTGTTTCTGATTGATCTTATTTGAGATTTTAATTTTCTGTTTCTAGTTATCTGGCCATAAATTTATCAATTTTATTTATTTTTTTCAAAAAAACAATTTTTTGTTATGTCAATTTTCTGAATGATTCTTTGCTTTCAACTTCATTAATTTCTGATTTAATTTTGTTTTTTTCTTTTCTTCCACAGGGTTTGGGATTCGATTATTCTTTTGCTAATTCTATAAGATGGTTCATGAGTTTGTTAATGCTCTCTCTCTGTTTTTCAAATGTAGGGATGTAATGTGATAAATTTCCATCTTAGGACTTCTTTTGTTGTATCCCACAGGTTTTGGTAACTTATATGTTCAATGTTGTTACATTTGACTAATTTAACAATTTCCTCTTCCATCTCTTCCTGAACACAATTATCCCTTAGTAAAAGGGTGTTTAATTCCTATGCCTTTATGCAGATGAACATTGTTAATGGAATTGAGTGTCATCTTTAGTGCCTATGGTCTGAGAGGTACAGGGTTAATTTCTTCTGATTTTGCTGAGGTTTGATTTGAATCTTAGGATATGATCTATTTTGGAGTGTGTACCATGGGCTGATGAAAAAAAATGTACATTCTTTAGCTTTGAGATTGTGTCTTCTGTATATGTCTATTAATTACATTTTTTCCTAGGGTCAAATTTAAGTTCTTTGTATCGTTGTTTAGTTTCTGTTTAGTGTATCTGTCCAATTCTATCAAAGGGGCATTAAAGTTCCTGGATATTGTGGAATTATGGGATATCATATTGCTTAGACTCATCAAGGTCTGTTTCAAAAATCTTGGAGCATATAAATTGGCTGCATAACTATTTAAAATTGAAATGCCTTCTTGTTGTATTGTTCCCTTGAGCAGCATAAAGTGTCCATCTGTGTCTTTTGCAACTTTAGTTGCTTTAAATCTGCTTGTATCTGAAAATAAGCTTGCAACACTACTTTCCTCTGATATTCTTTTGCTTGAATACTGTTTTCCATCCCTCCACCCTGAGTCTTGATTTATCCTTCAAGGATAGGTGTGTATCTCTGAGGCAGCCGTTGGATGGCTTGTGTTTTTTTGTTCAATCAGTCAGCCTTTCCCTCTTCAGCGGGGAATTCAATCCATTGGCATTGAGAGAATTGATAAGCATGATGGAGCTCTGTTCAGCTTATTTTGTGAAAGTCTGTTGTGTAGTTTTATCCTTTGTCCCATTGTGGAGGCTAAGTTTTGATCTTTAGCTTCTTGGTATTTACTTCGGTGGTGGTGTATTGTGACAGTCAGTGTTCAGAACAGCTCTAAGTATTTCCTATAGAGCTGGTCTTCTTGTGGTGAATTTCCTCAGTGCTTGTATATTCACACATATTTGGTTTCTCCATCCATTTTGAGCTTAATTTAGCAAGATACAGAATTCTGGGATAAAATTGTTTTCTTAGAATGTTGAAGGTGGATTTCTATTCTCTTCTTGCTTGGAAAGTTTCAATTGAAAAGTCTGCTGTCATCCTAATGACTCTGCCTCTAAAGGACAGTGGAGCTCACTCCTGGCTGCTTGCAGAATTTTTTTCTTTCATCTTGACTTTGGACAGGTTCATTATAATATGTCTTGGAGAGGCTGTGTTTGAGTTGAGAGGACCTGGGGTTTGATATAAATCTGAAAGGGGTGTGTCAGGATCTTTAGTGAAACTTGAGAAGTTTTCATTTATGATACTCTCCACTATGGCTTCCATTCCTTTGGGACAATCTATTTACCCTTCATGGATGCCTATTACTCATATGTTTGAACACATCATGGGGTCATGTAGTTCTATAAGTTACTGTTTACCTTTCTCTCTCTTCTTTTCTTCCTCTTTCACTACCTATGTTAACTCAAAACACAGGATAAACTACCTGTGTCATCCTCAAGCTCCAAGGTTCTTTCTTCCCCATGGTCTAACCTATTTTTAATACGTTCTACTTCATGTTTACATTCCCTGATTGTCTCCTTCATTTCCTTAAGCTCTGCCATAGCCTTTCTATATTCCACATATTTCTTATCTGACTTTTGGTTCTAATTTTCCATTTTCTCTTCCATTTCTTTTATTATCTTTATCATCCATGATTTAAATTCCCTTCTCTCAAATCCATTAATTCTTTATAGGTGGAGTCTTCTGCAGTAGCTGCCTTGTGATCTCTTGGGTGAGATGCTCTGTTTTGGTTTTTCACATTGCCAGAATTTTTCTGTTGGTTCCTCCTCATGTGTTCTTTCTACTTGTTCACCTCCTTGTCCTCCTTTTTCCTCTCACTTCCTTCTTCCTTCAAATTACTTGTCTTAGATCTTTGGTCTTGAAGTGGCCTCTTGGTATAAGGCCAAAAGGAAGAGAAGGGTAATATGCAAACAGAGAGAAATAACAGGAAAAGAGAGCAAGAAGAAAAAAGAAGGAAAGAGAAAAAGAAAAAAATGAAAAGGGAAGATAGGAAAGAAAAAGAATTGAATAACAGGAGACAATGAGGACAGGACGAGAACATGAGAGTAATCGAAGAAATGGCATCAATTCATACAGTGTTAAGGCCACACCTGTAATTCTTAGATTTTGAGGGGCTGGACTGGATAGGTTCATTAAAATTAGGAGATCATTAATAGCCTGAGCAAAGCCATACTCTTTCTATGCCAAAAATAGGAAGAGAAGGAAAAAACCCCAAAACAAAAAACAAGAAGAAAAAGAACAATAAAAATGAAAAAGCTATAGAAAAATTCTGCAATGTGGACTTGCCAATACTGTCTTCCTGCAGCCAAAAGTAGAAGGGCTCCCTAGACCATGATCTCTTGGCCTCCTTGAACCAGTCTGCTATGTGACTTTCCCACAAGACCATAGTTGTGCCACCCCAGCATTCAGTGAAAAAAGAAAAAATGAGAAATAAAAGGAGAAAATAATAATAATAAAATAAAAAGAGATAGAGAAAATTAAAAATACAGTTGTATCAAATAAAGGAAAGAGAGACAAAAGGAAAAAGGAAAGAAAGAAGAATGACCTAAAAAGGACATGATATCTTAGCTGTTCCATGTAAGGGAAAGGTGAGAAAAATAGAGGAGTCTCCATTAAAAGTGAGAAAGGAGAGGAGTGGAGTAGAGAGAGAGTATAAACAAGGCTAAAATACCACAAGAAAAAATGCAGGAGCTCTTGCTCTTGATGAAAGTAAAAATGAAAGTTAAGAATAGAACCAACCAAACAAATGAGCCAAAACAAATCACAACAAAACAAAACAAAGAAACTTCAAATAGAGAAAATCAGCAACAACCTGAGCAATATAGAAAAGAACAGAAAAAAAAATTTAAAGTAAAAAAAAAATGAATTAATTAATTTAAAACATTATATATATATATTTACATATATACATACAAATAGTAGAAGGGACCAACTTTAACAGGAATATATTTGCTGCACTCTATGGTGCTGTGGGTTTTTTAGGAGGCAGAGAACACAGCCAGCAACCTCTATGGTCCTTATTCCTAACTTAGTTAATAGGAGGTATTAACTAACCTCCTAAACAATGTGATTGTTTCCTCAGCATTCAGACCCCATGGGTTTGAGATCTTAAAGCTCTCCAGAATACTTTAGTATCAGGTCTCACTAAGTGTCTCCTAATGCCAGTTTCCAGGGGGTGTGGAGGTCCCTCAGCTTGACTGTTGGGACTGATCCTGGCAGGTGGAATTAAGATGTGCTTTAGGCCCCTGCTAAGACATTCTCATGACCTTCCCACAATGCCTCCTGGCCTCCTAAACCTTCTCACTATTGCTGACTGGCCAGTCTCCAACCTGATGGCAATTCCACTTGAACTGGTATTCATATCTAGTTGCTGAATACTACTGGAGTCTGCCCACTCTTCAAAGCTTTCCCCCCAAAATGAAAACTTCAGGAAGTCTTCCTCCCATCCTGGACCTTTGTGTGTGTGTGTGTGTGTGTGTTTGTGGGCAATCCCTGTGGCTTGCAATCACTTGCCTAATGAGTCAGATTTCCACTGGTCTGGATCACATGCTGTATCCAGCTCACTAGCACCTTGCCATGTTCTCTGAACAATGACTCTAGGTAAGGTGCCTGCTCCAGGTATTCTGGGTTCTCTCTTTTTTCCTAGGTATACTAGAAGAGTTCAGCTAAATGATCCTTCTGGTCTGTCACCTTGCTCTATCCCTTTATGCCATATCTTTGCTGGACTGTTTATGTTTAAATATGTGTAACACAAATATGTGTATTAAACATTGTGTTACAATTGCTTATGTTATTCAGAATAGTGGCAAGTACCCCTGTCCCCAAGTAAGGCATGACTATATAACAGTATGTAATTGAAAATATCAAGTGGATGTTAGAGGGGATAATAGACATAAGTACCACAAATTTAACAGGAAGACATTAGCTAATGTTATATTATTTGGAGTTTTAATGAAGATATTGTTTTAGTTCTATAAGGTGACTCATAGAATGTATAATTAATTTGGCTATTGAAAATGTAAAAAACTATATAAATAAATTTATATCTAATGGTAATATATAAAATATGAAAATAAGAATATATGTGTCATATTATTAATTTATTTTATGAAAGAACATTAAAATATAATTAACAGAAATGCATATATACCTAGTCAAAATTAGCCATTTTCTTCCAAGACTGACTTAATTGTTCTGTTTCCAAGGTCATAAATATAAACTTAAATTCTATTTTTCTAGACTTCAAAAAGTTGAAAATTGAGTTTTTCTGAAATAAATTTTTACAAGTTTTTGTGAAATATCCTTTGGTATTATTAGAAATACCAAAATTCCCCCACTCCCTTATAAGAAATGAAGAATGATGAAAAGATTTATATTTAATACAAAGTAGATCAATGTTTTCTCTTTACATTCATGTGTCATTTAGTCAGAGTCATAAAAGGCTCCCTCCCCATTTTTAGTTAGGTAACATATTTTAAAATTAGAATTTCTTCCTACATAGGTTAATTTAGACTTAGACATTCATAACAAATTATTTGTATTAAAACACATATAATTCTTCATGATGGGACAATGAGTCAGTGAACAAGATCAAGAAGGTGTTTAATAATTCAATCTCTGGCATGGTAATATAGCTCAATTTTGTTCAATATTTGATCCTTTCCGGAAACATTTACTTTATCAGAGAAACCTGATTAATTTATTTATAAAGAGTAAAACTAAACATGGAAATTTTAAGAAATAAGCCAAAAAATCAAGAAGAAAAATTTGGAAATTTAAATTTCCAAATTGATGGAATTGGGAATCGATGTGACTTATAATAAAGTTGAGAATGCAATAATTCCTTAGAATACTTAGTGACAAATACGTTAAATTCCTACTCATAATATGATTATGATTTCAAAATGTTTTTCATCATGATAGCAATTATATTAATAAGGGCATAAGGAAGATTTCAGCAACTTTGTCTAAATGTAGAACTTAAACATTTAAGATCCTATTAACAAGGCCTAACATTTTAGCATTTGTGATTAAACAATGAAAGAAACACTTAACTGTATGGGTAGTCAAGCTTCTGTTCTCTACTATCTTATCAAATATGACAATAATTTCCACAGGCCCTTGAAAATGAACAAACTAAATCATGCTCAGAGCCCAGTGTCACCTATATGTTAGAGGTGTGTGATGAGATAAAGTGATTTCAGAATAGCCCAAGGGTGAGAATTTCCTGTTCAATCTTTCAGTGACACATTTTTTTTCTTCTTTCTGGAGACAGTCTTACCATGTCACCCTGGGTAGAGTGCTGTGGCAACAGCAACCTCCAACTCTTGGGCTTAAAGCTATTGTCTTGCCTCAGTCTCCCAGGTAGCTGGGACTACAAGCACCCACCACAACACCCAGCTTTTTTTTTGTTGCAGTTGTCTTTGTTGTTTAGCTGGCCTGGACTGGGTTCAAACCCACCAGCCTTGATGCAAGTGGATGACACCGTAACTACTGTGCTACGGGCACTGAGCCAGTGACACATTGATTAGAAATCCACCTTCTCTACTCTTGCATCACTGAGGCTTCACAGGGCACTCTGTGTGCATCACTCTGAGACTGCACGAGGCAATCTGTGGAGATCACAGATATTTCTTCTTTCTTGTCAACCAGATCTTTCCACTGAAGGATGCAGGATGTTCTGGTTACAGAAGGTATGTGTCGACAATCTTTGAATACTATCTGTGATTCAGTTGGGGTAAAATTAATATAGAATAATTTCAGAGTAGAACATCGACGTTTTTACTTAAATAATTCAGGGTGTAAAAGAAGTCTAAAGTATAAAATATGTTGAAGGATTTCCTAAAATATTCAAATTATTGACTGTAGACAATTAGTCAAGAACTCATGCACATGTTGTTTGCATTGCTAATCAAGAGTATTTAAAATGAAATCTGTAACAACCGTAACAATTCATTTTGGAGTTTTAATCTGAATAGGTACAATAATGTTGTCTATTTAGCCCTGCCTTTAAAAATAAAAGGTTAAAACAAATACTTTAAATTATGGATGTCAAATATAATTTCTTATTTATGTTTTTAGATTAAATGGAGGCAGTATTACTTTTAGCTGAAATAAGGGCAGATAATTAGTAAAATCCAACTATAAACTATTATTAGCAATTGAAAGACTTAAAAATGACCATACATTGCAACAAACTCCTACCTAAGGAATTCTTTTACATTTGCAAATGTGAATCAGGTATAATAACTTAGCCATGGATTTAATCATAGTTGAAATACCTAATATTTTTGAGGGGTTAAAGTGCTACATGCTTGTTAAGTGTTTTACATATATTATATCTTGTAAATTATTTTTTCCGTTTGAGATTAGTAAGCTAGGTTTCTAGACACTAGGTAACTTTTTGAAGATCACACATTATAAATTTCAATGCCAGTAATTCTATATCTCAGACTGTAGAGCTCATATACTATGTACCATATTGTGTTATCTGAATTATTACTCATGTTTACACTTCTTAAGTGACCCTAATGATATTGATACCATACAATCTTTCTGAACGTTGGAATGTGTAAATCACTAACTAGAAGTATTTTAGAATAGAAAATTACTATATGTTCTAATATTATTTCTCCATCCAAAGGCACTCATTCTTTAGTGGTGAATGCATTTTAAAATTATCTTAAAATTAGTGCACTATTATTTCAATATAGAATTTTATTTTATTTTTTTCTGAGGCAAAGTCTCCTTATGTTGCCCTGGATAGAGTGCTGTGGAGTCACAGCTCACAGCAACCTTAACTCTTGGGCTTATGAACTTCTCTTGCCTCAGCCTCCAGAGTAGCTAGGAAAACAGGTACCCACCACAACGCCTGGCTAGTGTTTGTAGTTGTCACTGTTTGGCAGCCTGGGCTGGATTTGAACCCCCCAGCTCCAGTGTATGTGGCTGGCGCCCTAGCCGCTGAGCTATAGACACCAAGCACAGAATTTTAATTTTTAACACACGTATTCTAAAGGTGTTAAAATATATCTTAGAATCTAACTTTATATTAATAAAGATATTCTGGACTTCTATTCCATACTGGTTTCTTTTCTTTTATGATTCCAACTAATAATATATGTCCAGTGTAAAACACATTTTGTAAAATTACCTATTCAATTATAAGAATTTTGTTTATGGCTTTAAGGAAGTTACCATTGGACTTTTCCATTATAATACACTTACATTGACTACATAGAACATTATGTTAAATGAAACATTTAATAACTTCTTAAGTACAGTTCTCATAGAGCACGGTGATCACACAGCTGCAGGGATGAAAGACCAAAGAGTCACCCTCTCAGGAATGAATCTGGCCAAGGACCCTAAGAGGCAACAAAGAAAACCTAAGGGTGGGAAAAGCTCCGTTTTAGTGACTGAACAGGAAATAACCCACGAGGAATTAAACCTTCAAAATGCTACTCTGAATCTCCAGGGGGAAGACAAGCCATGTTCCCCCACATGTAAGCATTTAATAGATCTTCCATACAGCTATTCTGGGATGTACAGATTGGGGGAAAGGTGTGAAAAAGAAGGAGGGAATTTTTATTTTTTTGAGACAGAGTGTCCCTCTGTGTCCTGTGTAGAGTAACTGGCATCCTAGCGCACAGCAACCTCAAACTCTTGCCTGCAAGCAATCCCTTTGCCACAGCCTCCCAGGTAGCAGGGACTTCAGTCATGTGCTATCATGCCCAGCTAGTTTTTCCTATTTTTAGTGGAGATGAGGTCTCACTTTACGGTCTCCACCTCGTGAGCTCAGGCAATCCACCTGCCTCATCCTCCCAGAGTGCTGGGGGTGAAGTGTGAGCCATCATGTCCCCAGTGAGGGGATATTTTTCATTGTGAGGATCAGAGCTCAAAGTTACCTGAAGACTAATTTTATTCATGCATTGTTAGATATGTAGGCCTTCATTAACAAATCATGGAGTATTATACTTATGAAAATGCAGCAGTATATTTTAAGAGAAAGATTCCTATGGTAGATGTGGGTTTAGTGACAAGTGTTTATCCATTTGATTCTCTGTACATGTAGGCTGCCTTATCCGTAAACCCTCTGAACTGTCTCCATCTTCCCTTCTCAGTGTCTCTGTTTCTCTCCCTGCAGTCTTACTGTTACCTCCAGACAGGCACCAGCTCACAGCTGAGATCCTGGGAGTCATTTGTATTGTCCTACTGGCCTCTGTGTTAAAAATTATAGCCTTTAGTCCCTGTAAGTATATTTTTGTAAGATTATACTAGAACGTTTCACTTTAATAACTGAAAGTGCCTCTAGCCATTTCATAGGATGTGAAATATTACATTTAGATATTAATTATTTAATAAAGATTACTTTTTTTTTCCAATTGTAGTAACAGAGAAGCAGAACAAATCTCTCTCGAATGTCACAACTCAGAAAGGTACTGATATTAGTCATGTTTTATTTTTTCTCAATCTTTGAGTGTACACATCTTATAATCAATATTTTTGGCAGAAAAAACTTGAAATATTGGACAATAAACATTCATAAATAAATATTATAGGAGGGTGTTCCCTTTTCTTCAAAAGTAAGTAGAAATACTCATTGAAAGTCATTATACTTCCTTTTCCTGTTTTACTCAAATTAGTAATGTTATCATATAACAGTTAAATAATTTTGCTTTTTTTAGAAAAGATAGTTTTGTTCAGTGATTTTTTTTTTTAGACATGTACCAGGTGCATTTATGTTTGATGTTTTGCTTTATGTGGCAGTTATAATTTTGGGATGAGAGGATCAGCCTCAGGTACATGTGTATGCGTGGTTTTTTTTTTTATATTTACCAGCCTATGAGAATGCAAAGACAGGTACATATATTTTATACCATTGAAAATATGTAAATTAATATTCATTTAACAAATTCATATTGTTTCCAGAAAGTAATTCCTAGTTTTTCATCAGGGTATCCTTGTGGGCATTGTCCAGAGGAGTGGTTCACATATTCCAACAATTGTTACTACGTTGGTAAGGAATTAAAAACCTGGAATGAGAGTTTGAGGGCCTGTGCTTCTAAGAACTCCACTCTGCTTTATATAGATGATGAAGAAGAAATGGTAAGATGTTAAACGTTCAAACGCTTTAGTGGCAACTTAGTCAATATTATATTTGTAAAATTCATCATATTCTTGTGAATATTTGACATTAATTACTTCAGGTCTGCATATTATTCTGTTGTTTGACTTCACGATAGTTTACTTCTGTTCATAAACTGCTAAAGCTTATTTAATTATTATAAATTATGGCTATTTGTGAAAACCATGCTCTTATAAATGCTTTTGTTCTAGATTAAATTTTGCTGTTTAATTGTACTGTATATAAAAATATTATGCCTGGGCAGCTTTCTCACGAAATGAGTGGACTCCTGTAATGCAAGTCTGATCCCAAAACAGGTGTATCCCGCCGCAGCAGCCGCGCCCATGCACATACCCTCAACATTTATCCTCCTTTCCACATTATATATATTTTAAAATTCATTCTATTTGGTGTCTCTGGAAGGTGGAGGTAAGTGTCATGTCCTCAAGAACACAGAGTCTTCCTCTAGGAAACATTTGTAGTCATGGGATTCCTCTGCTGGACTCTCTCAGCCACATCGACCCTAGTGTCTCCTGGTGATGTAGCAGAAGCTCTTCCTTGGGCTGCTCATAGTTGGCAGGTCTCCTGACAGATCACCTTTGCTGGTGGTGTTGGCCTTGCTGCTGTTGCTGCAGGATTCCCGACCAATACGGAGGGGGAGGAGCTTACCTGAGGCACCTCATTAGGGGCGGAGAACCAGCAGGCCTAGATCTGTTTTCATGTTCACTTGGGGCTATAAGATGCCTCCAGCCCTCGCCACCCCTATCCCCACATTGATTGCTCCTTTCAGCGTCTCCCTGGCTTGTGTCTTTCATAAATTCTACCATTTGTGATGGCATTTAGAAGGGAGAAACACATGTTTGGACCATTACTGAAACAATGTTTCACCAATACTGAAACAAAAACCTGGCACTTACCTGGTTAAAGAATGGTGTGGTGTGTCTAGAAAACTATATATATCATTTATTTCTTCAATAGTAGCCCCCTAACCTCAACATGGAGAAATATAATGTAAAAATAGATTGACTTGATACTAACACCAGAAGAAATATAACAGTGTGAGTAAGCTTATTTAAATTTATGTGTATATTTATTTTTCCAACATGGGTTGCTATCAAATTATAGGGATCATATTTTTCCCCCACTAATGCAAGAAGAAGAATGAAACCACCAAGTAGAATTGTTTCAGAGTTCATTTTAAACAACAGTTATAAACATTTGTGGAAGTTTTCAGCAATGTAAAAAGTGATTTTCAACTTTAATATTTCTTGCTTAAAATATTAAATTTGTTTTGACAATTATAGATATAACAAAAGAACACATGACTTGCACTTAAAAACCTTCATAAAATCTTCAATAACTACTTAAATATAGAATATTTATGTTCCTATAGAACTTTCTGGACTCCCTGTCACTTCGGTCATGGATTGGAATCTTTCATCAGAGCAGTGGTCATCCATGTGTGTCAATAAATGGCTCTGCTTTCAAACTGAAGTAAGTTTTTTTCAGTGGTGCTATCTAGTAGGAAAACTATAGAAAGAGAAAAACAGGGACTTGATACAAGTAAGTTGAAGTTGAATTATAGGCATGTAAAAGATGTTGAAAGTTAGTGAAGTGTTGACATAAATATTAAAGAACGGACCGCAGTGGCCTCCCCTTATCGGTGGCTTCGCTCTCTGTACTTTGAGGTAAATGTAATTAACCATAGTCAGAATGTTTTGAAATGGAAAATGAGCTCACTGTTTTAAGTAAGTAGCAGGGTGAAATTTCACATCGTTCCTACTGTGAGCAGATCAGTTGTAATAATATTGCAGTGCTTGCATTCAAGTACCTCTTATTTCACTTAATAATTACCCAAAGGAAAAGAGTAGCGATGCTGGTATGTTGTTATACTTACTTGTTTGTTCTATTAGTTGTTTTTAATTCCTTTTTGTGACTAATTATCATAGCTCTAGCTCACAGCAACCTCAAACTCTTGGGCTCAAGCGAGTCTCTTGCCTCAGCCTCATGAGTAGCTGGGACTACAGGTGCCGGCCACAACACTCGATTATTTTTAGAGACAAGATCTTGCTCTGGCTCAGGCTGGTCTTGACCCATGAGCTCAGGCAGTCTACCCATCTTGGACTCCCAAGTGTTGGATTGTAGGCGTGAGCTACTGTGTCTGGAAGTACCTAATTTATAAATAAAGCATTATCACAAGTGTGTATATGTATAGAATAAACATAGTATATAGTAGAATTTAGTAAAATAGGTGGTTTTAGGCATCTACTGGTGCTCCTGAAGTAATCCCCTATATATATCAGAGACTACTATATTCAGTTTTCAAAATAGTCAACTCTTAATAACTTTGCATTGAAATGTCATGAATTGCATATTCATAAAATTATTTTCTTAAATTACATGGAAAATGCTCTCCTTTCATGGATTTTTCCCATAAAATATGACAGAAATATGTATTTTTCTCCTTTGCAGAACAGTCAAAATAAGACAGGGTAAATGTAACTGTGCTGTACTAACCTCACGTAGACTTCAATCAGATGAATGTGGATCTTCAAACATTTATATCTGTAAGCACAAGCTTTAGAAGTAAAGCACCTGAGTTTTGATTTACTGTACAATTTTATATTTTTTGAAATGGAAATAATATTGTTATTGAATAAGTCAACATGAATTGTTATTTGTGTATAAATGAAAAGATTAAAAAATATTTGTAGTATAATACACACACCACAAAGAACAGGATATCATTTCTTTCGTGTCTGGCTCTATTTGCTGAACATTGAGTTTATGGCATGTCACGTTTTTAAAGTTCCATGTTATGTGCATCTGTTTATATGAAATACCAAGAACAGGCAAACCTATAGAGAAAGTGGAATAGTGGTTGCCAAAAGCTAAGAGGACATTGGAATAAGATGTGAACACAAATTACATTTTTTCATTTTGAGAGGATGAAAATTTTGCAACCTTCCGAGGTGATTTTTGTTGTAAATTTTCTTCGAGTTATCCCAGAGCTGTCTGAGAGAATGATCTGTTTTTGCTTTCCATTCTCTATCTCTTTGTCGGTTTGGGAACGTTCAATAGCTTTGTCTTCCATGTCAGAAATCCTTTCTTCTGCTTGCTCCATTCTGTTGCTGAGGGATTCTACTTTGTTTCTCAGATCTTTGAGGGCTGCAATTTCTTGCCTC
>CAUYON010110538.1:0-30283 GCA_963573935.1 Arctocebus calabarensis | reverse complement strand
CTGGGTAGAGTGCCGTGGCGTCACACTGCTCACAGCAACCTCCAGCTCTTGGGCTTAAGCGATTCTCTTGCCTCAGCCTCCCTAGTAGCTGGGACTACAGGCGCCCGCCACAGCGCCCGGCTATTTTTTGTTTGTTTGTTTTTGCAGTTCGGCCGAGGCGGGGCTTGAACCCGCCACCTTCGGTATATGGGGCCGGCGCCCTGCTCGCTGAGCCACAGGAGCCGCCCTAGGATATCTTCTTGATCAAGATCTACTGCTGGAAAATTATTGTGTTCCTTTGAGGTTGTCCTATTACCCTGCTTTTTCCTGTTTTCTGTCTTTACATTGATTTCTAACATCTAGTGATGCTTCTTATTTCATCTCATTTTTTAATTTCCTTCTATTGCTGGTGTGTGGGGGTTTCCTGAGGATGTGACTATGGTGTTGTTTGGAAAGGATCCCTTAGTTTCATTTCTGGGTGCATCTCATAGTGAAGCCTGTGTATGATTTCTTCGGTGTAGTGTTACTGGTCCCTGTGGTTGCTTCCGTGTGTTAGAACATGGTTACTGGTTCATGATGCTGTTGTAAATTTAGGCTGGGCACTGGAATGCCAGGAGGGTCCACAGGTTTCCATGGTAGTGGCCAGGGGCTACACATGTCTATTTATGCTCTGGGATAATGTATGGTGACACTTGTGATAGAAGTTCTAGCAGGGTATGTATGTGGCCTCTGGGTAGCTTTTTAGGATGCCAGGAGTGGCCGTCCTGTACCAGAAGAAGTGGGCTCTGGAGCTCTGGGCAGCTGGCATGCTGTGGGCACTGACAGCAGTCGTGGTGGAGAAATGCTCTCTGGGTTTCAAGCCCTGTGCACTGTGTGGGCAGTGGCAACAGTGGTCAGTGTGGGCCAGTCCCCATGTCAGGAGAGGGCATTGCTGGTATAAGCCAGCTGAGGTGATACAGCAGGAGGCTCATAATCAATTTCTGTGCCCCAGAAGTGTTTGGGTGCTCCAGGCAGTAGCTTGAGGTGCAGAACCCCATACACCCTGGATCCCACGCTCTGTCTCAGGGCAAGGGAGTTCGTGATGAGGCACAGCTGAAGTCCTGCCACGGGGTGAGTGTGGTTGGCTCTGAGAGTCACAGCTGTGGCCCAGGCCCAGTGCGTCTCCCTGCCCTGTTCCAGCTGTCACAGCCCCCCTGATGTTTGGTGAGACCCTGCAGTAGGTGCTTGGCTTTCAACACCAGGGCACAGGCACCACCCCGCAGCTCAAGACGACAACTCCAGGGGGCTCCCGTGTGCTCATTTCTCAGGGCGGTGCCACTTCCCGTGCGGGTCACTGCGGCCTGGATTTGCCAGATCTACACAATCTGCTAAAAGCTAAGAGAGAGAACAAGGTCTGACTGTAGCTGCTGAGGTCTCAGGGAGGAAGAGGCCAAGGTCAGGTTCTGTCCTCTCACTGTCTCCTGCTGCTCCCTAAGTTCCATTCAGGGGTTGGGAGGGTCAAGGTGCTTTCTCTTGCCTTGAATTGTAGGATTCCCGATGGGAACGTAGACTATGGAAAGACACCCACCCTCTCCCATGGTGAGGAGTCACGCCCAGACCCACTGGTCCTGGCCAGGCAGGCTGCTGGGTTCTCTTTTTCTTCCCAATTTTTTTCAAAGTGTGATTGTCTACATGCAGTTTTGCTTTTTTGTTTTTTACTTGTTTTAAAGTGGATGAGACCTGTTAGAAATGCTTCGTGGTAAGCATCATTTCTCAGCTTCTGGTGTTTCCTGGTGTCCTTCTAGGACCCCAGACAAGGTGGCAGAAGGGGAACCCCCTCTGGACCTCCCACAGCTGAGAAGGTGCACATTTAAAGTTTGATGTTATAGCAAAACTGCCCCCCAGAAGTTTCTAATAATTGATATCCATATGTGCATGAAAACATCTATTTCCTTACCTGATCATTTAGACTTCATATTTTAAAAAATGTTGTTAAGTATTTTAATTTAAATAGAGAAAAAAAGTGGAGGGAGGGGGAATGGGGGAAAGGAGAGAGGGGAAGAGGAAGGCAGACTGCCAAGCTCCCACCTAAGGGCACAACGTGAACTTACACAGCACACCCTCCGTGCAGTGCTCAGCTACACCTTGAACTTTTCCTTAGAAATGTAAACAGTTTAGCCCACTGGTCCTCACCCTGTGGGTCGTGACCCACAGGAACTGTATAAAAGGGCTGCAGCATTAAGAAGGTTGAAACAACTGGTTTAGCCTAATATTTTGTAACCTCATATTAATCCAAAATAAAAAATACATTTGTAAAAAAATAAATACATGAATGAATAAATGAAGGAATGATTGAATAGAGGAAAACATTACATCCTCTTTCAGTTTCTGATTTTTCTTATTGCTTACACAAGTGAATGCCACTTTTCACATTTGTTTACCACCATTACTTCTGCCATAAAATGTTTGTTTATGCCTCTGCCCCACTTGATCTCTCTTCTTGTTGATTTATAATTTCTTGAAATATATCAGTTATATTAATAGTGCATTTTATGACTTGAAAATATTCCCCCTTTTACGTATACATGAGTTTGTTGCAGACTTCTAACATATATTAATGTTAATGTAGTCAAATGTATTCATCTTTCCTTTATGGTTTTTAACTACTGTCATGCTTAGTTTATTAAATTTTAGTATATCATTTTCCTTCTTCAACTTGTTATTTTCAAATATTTTCACTTCATTGAACATTTAAATGGGTTTGAAAATTCTCCATAATCCCAATGCAAATCTAATAAATACTAAAATAGTAAATGTTAATCACCAGAATGAAGCAGGATATATTATCATTGTTGATGTGGTTTAAATAAACTATCAATGGATTGGGTGTTTTGTGTTTATAAAAACATGATTAATTCATGCCATAATTAAGAAAACAGTATTCTTGTTGATTTTGATTTGTACTAGTTAAGTATCTTGCTATTTACTACATTTTAAAAATATATAAGTCTTATTTTAAAGAAAATATGAGATAAGTTAATGTTCATGGAAATGTTTATGTATACCATAGATAAAATATGTTTAAAGTAAATAATTTACAAGCCCTGAACCAAAACGATATAACACGGCCCTCATTTTTGTTTGATGGGCTTATATGCATATTCTGTTATAATACTATTTTTCTGAACATAATTCTTAACATATATTTTTTACCCTCATAAAATAATTAGTTCCCATAAGTTTATATTTTTATAACACCATCATATTAAGAATAAAGATGTATTGATATAGAGGAATTGACCTGAGAACACTCAATTACAATTTATAGCTATATGATATTTTCTTGCAATAAAAGAGAACAATGAAAGAGGAAGTTATTAGAGGTTATACAAAATTATTTTGAATAATCATTAGTCTTTTTTTTCAAAATACATGGTTATCTCCAGTGTACAAAGTATGCTTTATAATTATTAGTTAATTAAAGTGATCAATGTAGGTGACATTAAAATGGAAATTATATGACATTGATTTAATTAATGTATTCTCAGCAACAAAAACTATTATTAAACCATAATCATATGAGAAATATTGGGGTTATTGTATTATTTTAAATGGTTATCTTAAAAAATATACTGGTTTTTGAGATGATAATTTTAAGGATCTTGTACCCTCATCTACTCTTATAAATAGACACACTCGAATACTTTGTTAAAGCCTCAGTTTATTTTTGGAAGTTATGATCCTAATTGTTCTTCCATTCTATTTCTGTTACTCCACTGTTTAACAACTTTTTTATTTTTATGTAAACTAATGACATCACTTTGAAGCCTCACTTTCTACTAATTCCAACTTCTTCTTTGATTAGGGCTAAAATCTATGCATCTTACATACTAGTACTTATGAGCTATGAGCATTTATGTGCTAAATACTGGCTTATTTTCCTAGGTTCAAAATGTACAGATAGGACTTCTGGTTTCAGTTCCATCTTACAAACAGCTTAGAAGCCATCTTGATGGAACAACAAGATAAAAGCTGACCAAAGTGAAAACGAGTGGTTTTCTTGGCCTTCTCAGGAATTGAGGTTGCCAGGAAAACCATCACCTCAAAATCTGTAAAGACTGTGACTATAGGGAAACACACCTGACTGGAAACCACTGGAGTCATAACCAGCAGGAACTCTGAAGAGTAATTTCCACGCATCGCTAATGGTCATGTTCCACTATGGAGAGAGTGAGAAACTCCTGGGGAGAGGGTGCAGAATTAGAGAGAGAGGCTCTTATGCTTTGGGGGTTTAATTGTCAGTAACCCACAAGATTTTCATACTGAAACTTAAGTCTGGGAGGCCAAGGTGGGTGGATCTCCTGAGCTCAGAGTTCTAGACCAGAATGAGCAAAGCGAGACCACGTCTATTCCAAAAATGGAAAAACTAACCAGGTGTTGTGGTTGTGGGTACCTGTCATTCCAGCTACTCAGAAGGCTGAGGCAAGATCATCGCTTGAGCCCGAGTTTGAGGTTGCTGTGAGCTGTGACCACAGCACTTTAGGGCTAAGGAATGAGACTCTGTCTCAAACAAAGACTTAAGAAAACTCAGCTCTTGTCTTCGATAAAGGAAGAGAAGCCTTTGTGAAATATACCTAGGGTGTATTTCATAACAGGCCTAATCACCAGTACAAAAGACTTTACCAGAACCATTTGCACATCAGCAGAGGCAAAATTACTCAACACAGCCACTCACTTCTCTTTAGATGTCACATTAAAAATGGAAGTGGGAACACAAATGCAAGAAATACTTGTCTTAGCCAAGGGACACAAGCCTACCAAATGTTTGAGATTTAATGCAAAGATTATGGAATACTTACCCGCCCCAAGTCCTTACCACCACTTCGCCGGGATACTAATATAATAATAAAATTAACAGGAAAAAAACACCAGGCACAGGCTCTATTGAGAAAGAAATTATTATGGGAATGCGGAGACAAGAGGAAGGTAATAATAAAGACCACAAAAGGAATTGAAGTCCCAGGCTCTTAAAAGTACATGAAATAGTCAGAGCAACCCAAATCCTTCCGAGACCAGCATAAACCTGAGACTAAAGGCCTATTTACCTCAGTTCCTCTTATCTGATGCATCATGTCCAGCTCCGGCTCCTGACACAAAATTACGTCTTGATAAAAGATGAGAAAAAGTACAGACTGAAGCTAGAAAGCAAACAACAGAAACCAACACAGGCATAACACAAATTTGGAATGATTAGATTTTAAATAATTATGATTGATGTATTAAGGATTCTACCAAAAAAAGTAGATAAGTTGCAAGAACAGATTATGTGAATGGAGAACTGGGAATCCTAAGAAGGAACAAAAAGGAAATGATATAGGCAATTTAAAAAACCCCGTGACAAAATTGGAGAACATTTTTAATAGGCTTGTCAATAAACTGGACAAGGCTGAGGAGAGAAAATCAGTGAACCTGAAGATATAGCAACAGAATGTCCCTGATCTTAAGAACAGAAAAAACAAAAACAAAAGGACACTTGCAGACTGTAGGACAAATAAGAAAGATGTGACGAGTGAAAGGGAAATGTCAACAAATGAGAGAGGGGAGCAGATAAATAATTAAAACAATAATGACTAAAAAGTTTCCAGAATTCATGGAGAACACCCGACCACAGATCCGGAAAGCTCAGTCAACACCAAACAGGATAAATGCTAAATATCTACCAGCAGGCGTATCATATTCAAATGGCAGAAAATCAAAATGAAGAAAAATCTTAAAACAGAAAAACAACAACAACAAATTATCTATGAAGACGCAATGTGAATATTTAACGGGGCTTATTTTTAAAAACTTTACATGCAAAAAGAGAAGTCAAGAATATAGTTAAACTGCTGGAAAAAACCTGCGAAAAAGAATTCTGTATCCGGTGAAATCCTTTAAAAGTGAAGAAGAAAAAATAATTTCTAAGATGACAAAAACAGGGATTTTAACATCAGCATATTTGCCCTGGGGGGGAAAAATTATAGGACTTTCTTCAGGAATAAGGAAATGACATATGAAAGTCTGACAATTAAGTCCATGAACTCGTTATAGGAAACGTGCGCCATCCCTCCTTACTGAGCGTGACTACAGCCACCGTGAAGTGCCCTCCTGGGAAGCTGTGCAGTCACCAGTCCACGCTTCACAGCAATTTTGTAATTCTTTTCATGGAATGGCCATAACAGTTGTTGTGGTATTACCCTTGATGTCCTAAATGTCATCAACATTATTTCCTTTATCTTTGGGTAAACAATCGAGTCACCAAGGGCCAGAACAAGCTCCCTTCCACATGGTGTTCATCAGTGAGTTCCTTTGGTACCATTTTCTCAGACATCATTCTCACGCCAAGATTTTCCATTAAACTTTTCCTAACTATTGATGTTTCCTGGCTCTGCTATGCTCCTCACAGTCGTCTGATGATTTTGATACAAAATTCTATGAATTTTTCTGTGTTTTTGACAGTTCTCCTTGTCAGTGGCTGCCCTGGACTCTCTTCGTCACTGACTCTTTCTGTCCCCTCAGAATATCTTTTAATCTGTTTGTACACCACCATTTCCTTCCTGGCACTGCCCCCCTAAACCTGGACTCACATGTCCTAGGCTTCACTTCACTTCCACCTTTTAACACTAAATTTAATGATTGTTGGTTGGTCTAATTCAGTTCCAACATTCTCACCACAGCACACAAAGTCACATAACAGCAATAATGACACCACCACAGGCCAACTTGAACACAGCTGTAAGGCATTGGCACACCCAGGTCACGAACCTTCCAGAGCTGTTTGTACAGTGCCTTCAACAGAAGACAGCAAGTTCACAAATGGAATTGTCCCACCTCGTAGGTCAGACTAACAGACCTACCTTTAACAAAGAGAAAAGCAGCTGAAAGGGAATAAATGCATGTAAAACAAAACATTGTAATTTTCTGTCTTTTCAATTAGTCTAGTACAGAGATATTCATATAAGTAATGATAACAATGAATTATTTGGTAATAGCACATAGAAAATATGTAAATGAATCATGGCAACCTTATAAAAGAAGGGAGGGAGAAATTAGGAATGCTCGGCAATGAGGCAGCTGCACTCCTCATGAAGTGATACCGCATTATTTGAAAGTAGCCTTAGATTAGTTGTGTACTGCAAACTCTAGAGGAACAATAAAAAATTAAAAACAAAAACGTATAATTGATTGGCAAAGAGAGAAGAGAGCATAAAATCATACAAGTGTTCAATGAATAATAGGAAAAGCAGAGAAAAATGAAAAGGGAAAAAGCAAGTGAAACGAATAGGATAGTTGTAAACATGGTAGGTGTTAATTCAGCTCTATCAGAAGTCACTTTAAATGTGTATCGTCTAAATGTACCAATAAGAACAGAGAGGGACAGCATGGGGTGGGGGAGACGTGACAGTTGAGTGAATCTTACCAAAGTAAATGCTATGTTATGAAGATTCAGCTTCTCACTTCTGGGTAATTACCCCAACTGATTTGAAATACCTAATAATTGCTGTTCTTACAAAGAAGAAGCCAGGATTTCCAGCTATATTCTACACAACTTGGGAAGGGGGAACGTCCTGCATTTTCCTTAGAGGTAGTGGGGCCGTCTGCTTTCTGTGCATTCCCAGTTTCTACTACTCTGCCGGCCGAGTCCCTGCTGGAGGCCAATCGTTCCTCAGACCCTGGTGTACTAGCCCTGTCTTGGTACCCACCTGATGCAAGTGATGAGAATGGAAAACCTACTGACAGCTTGGTACCAACTATTCTGAATAGAGCTCATAAAAACAATCTGAAGGGTCGTCATTCTTTTTGATTTTAAGACATGCAGATTTTTGACCAGCTGACTCCTGTATACAAGTCACTTTTCACATAGAACCATATAGCAATCGCAATGATCAAAATAAGTACAAAAATGTCAAGTATGTTATAGACAAATATGGAAGTCATCCAGTCTTTTACAGGTACAAGACAAAGACCGGTAAAGCTCTTCCCATGTTTGATGTCTAGGATTCTTATATCACCACGCCTGAAAAATGGGCCAATCTGTTAATCACCTCAGGGTCTCAAAGTATTCACAATTCACCTTATGATGGATTGTTTATTGCACTTCTAGTAGAAGAAAAACACAAATATGACATTCTTCAAAGTGGTTTTGATGGAATTTACACATATTTTGCCACAAATGGTTTTACATACGGCTCATCACATCAGAATTGGGCTAGCCTGAAATTCTTTTGTTATAAGCACAACTTATCAATGGGAAGTATTATGAAATTGCTCTGAGTGCCACCCTTCAGACGCACCCCAGTTTAGTCTCTATCACATCTTTTAATGAGTGGCATGAAGGAACTCAGATTGAGAAAGCTGTTCCCAAAAGAACCAGTAACACGGTGTACCTCGATTACCGCCCTCATAAACCAGGGCTTTATCTAGAACTGACTCATAAGTGGTCTGAAAAATACATTAAGGAAAGAGCAACTTATACATTAAATCACTAGCTGCCTATTTCTTAATGCATTGATTAATAATTATTGAATCAGCTAATTTTAATAAATGCCTTTTGGGTGGAAAGAAAACTGCCTAAATCATTATACAATGTTACTGTTCTCTTTAATTAAAATATTTTTTGCATCATAGAGATAACTATCATCTCCACCCCTCACAATACCGCACTGAGAAAATACCTGGAGGAAAAAATGTGTGAATGATATTCCTCCTAGCATAATTTACTGCCTTTCTGACTGAAAGTGAAATTCTGATTCTATGGCAGTTAAATTTTCATTTTATAGTAGTTAACGTGCTTGTGTTACATAGAGCAGTTAGTACACAGTTCTGTTATATTCGAACCCTCAGCCCTAAAAAATAAGACTGTGTGTGTATTTGATACATCATTCAGGAAAAAAAAAAGCACGAAAGATAGTAATGTACACGTTTAGCTCTAAGTCTTTTTTCAGTGCTTCAGTCAACTTCATTGTATTAACATTCAGACTCTGGATAACTCTCCAATAATGATGAAGTTTTTAAGAATAATAAAATCACGGTACCTCTCTGAATTATTCTGTGAACCTAAAACTGCTTTAAATAATAGTCTATTTTTAAAAATTAAAAATAAAATAAGATACCTTAAGCCTTAAAAAAAAAAAAACTTGGGAAGGTATAAGAAGAAAATAGTGGTGACAGGTTGCTGAGTCTATGTCCCTCATGTTTTCATCTGGAGCTATACAGAGCAAATTTTAAAAGCCTCAAGTTTACTACAGTCTTAAATAGTAGTAAGAGGGGAAATAAACCTATATGAATAGCAGAATTAAAGCTGTATTTATTATCAGTTTTTGTGATATAACCAGTCACACATTTTCACTGCATGGACAACACAAGAAAAAAAAGTATGGAGATTGTGTCACCTGGCCTAGACTGAGATATCATTGTTTTTCTTTTTAATTAAAACTAACATCTGAGAATTATACAAAGAATTCTAACATAAAAATGCTGAATTAATTGGGCTATGACCCTAATTATGGAGCCTGCTCAATGCCCTCATCACATTGTTTTATGGAAGTCCTGAATGGTATAACTGAAACTTACCATGTAAAAAGTGAAATAATCTGATTGATCATGATAATTATTAATAACTTCAGTGAGTTTCATGAATTTAAATATAAGAAATATTTAGCCCAAGTTCAGACACTCCAATTAGTCTAGTAGGTAGGACTTTTTTGTGTGGAAAGAAATGTTTTCAATTAATTCAGGGGTTATCTGAAGTTTTTTTAAATAGCTCACGGCCAGTGGGATGCTCTGTTATGTTAACACACTGGTACTGGTGTCTGAAAATTTACTTACCTAAGATATTGCAGCATTGCCTTGAAAAATTATGTAGCCTTCTTCACCATGATGCCCTGGATATATAGTGTGTGTGTGTGTGTGTGTGTGTGTGTGTGTTTGTGTGTGAGAGAGAGAGAGAGAGAGAGAGTGTTCATGTATAAAATATATAAGCAGAAACAATGATCAAAATAGGATTTTAGGTTTTGTGGCATAAACATTAAGAAAAAAGCAAAGATAAAAACTTTTACAAAATAAGGTATGATTTTAAGACTATTCCTCGAACAGATGTAGTGTGGAAATCAAGAATACACTCAGAACATACGTTATGAGGAATCACATTTGAAAGTAGGTTACAATTTATTTTTTACTTTGAATTAAGTGTGCTACACTTTTGCCTTCTCAAAATGAATTTCTTTCTGAACTCATACACAGCTTTCAATAAATAAAAAGCTAAAGATAAAAAATTTGAAGGCAGGGTGGTGCCTGTGGCTCAAAGGAGTGGGAAGCTGGCCCCATATGCTGGAGGCAGTGGGTTCAAATCCAGCCTCAGCCAAAAACTGCAAAAAAATAAAAATAAAAATTCGAAGGCATTTCAGATGATAATGTAACTCTGAATATTTTAATCACTGAATTTGATTCATCTGCCAATTACTTCCTTTACTATTAATTTGTGCCTATATTCAACGAAAAGCATATTGAGACATGACTTTGTACCTGGGCACTGCCCACGAAGAGAGTAAAGCATGATCTTCACCCTCGTGCTTAGAGACTCGAAAGAGTCTTTGCCTAACTCAAGTTTCTTACAACAACATAACAGAAACCAACTCCAGTTAACCTAGCAGCAATGAATTTCATTTAAAACATATATTGCAGGCTCGGCGCCTGTGGCTCAATGGGCTAAGGCGCCAGCCACGTACTCCTGAGCTGGTGGGTTTGAGTCCAGCCCGGCCCGCCAAACAACAATGGTGGCTACAACCAAAATATGGCCAGGTGTTGTGGCGGGCACCTGTAGTCCCAGCTGCTCGGGAGGCGGAGGCAGGAGACTGGCTTGAGTCCAGGAATTGGAGGTTGTTGTGAGCTGTGATGTCATAGCACTCTATCCAGGGTGATAGCTTGAGGCTCTGTCTCAAAAAAAAAAACAAAAAACATATTTTGCAGTCCAGATAACAGTTTGAGATATAAACTGGAATAGAAGGTGGCCAGATAGGCTGATCTACAAACAAATCACTTTTTCTTGTTTTTGTAGTTTTTGGCCGGGGCTGGGTTTGAAGCTGCCACTTCCAGCATATGGGGCCAGTGCCCTTCTCCTTGGAGCCATAGGAGCCGCCCAATCTCTTTGTTTTTGGAAGCAAAAAAGTGTGAGGCTGGGCTGCCCTTATCACTGCTGCTGATAAATGACCACCTCCACCAGCAACACCTCACTGGACCTGGCCGCTGCCATGATTGCCAGTCCCCACTGGCATAGCTGTTAGTGAACCCTGGATGTTCCTGACGATGACATGAGCATAAAGAGTCCCATATTCTTTTCATCAGTCTTTTAAATAGGCTTTGTTAAGACTGAATCATGAATCATTCCTCTTTCTCGCCTCACACATCTCATCTTCAGCAAATCCTGTTTCTTTTAATTTCAGAATACATGTGGAATTTGGCCATGTTTCACTATCTCCACTGTACCCCCAGCTCAGTATCCTGTGGTCTATCACCTGAACGAGAATAGGTCTCTTAAGTGGGACTCCCCACATTCACACGTAATGCTGTGTACCCTCAGTGGAAAATCTAGAGGGATTCATTCGAAATAATTGTAAGTCAGATAATGTCACTCTTCTGTTCATAGCCCTTCAATGTCTAATTTCACTCAAAAGAAAACCAAAATAAAAAAAGAAAAGACACATCCCTAACAATGAATATCAAATAGGTAAATGCTCGGTGGTGAGTAACGAGTCCTGTTAATTCCCACCCTGCTCTAATCCCATTGCCCTCCTCGCTCTTTCTTCTTAAGAGTAAATATGTTCCCACCTTAGAGACTTCTCCATTGCTAGTCTCCTTCTCAAATATCCACATGGCTAACGGCTCCTCCTCCTAAACTCTCTACTGCTTCCTGCTCTCTTCCTGCTTTCCATTTCAAAATGCAATCTGGTTTTGGTACCATTATTCCCAATTCACTCACATGCTCTGATAATCACACAGTACAAATCAACTAGCAATTAGTCCTTTCATATATATTTATCCATTGCTTGCTTTCTCTCTTCTTTTCTGTGAGAAAAATAACCTACAGTCAGGTAGGAATTTTTGTCTCACTCAACAATATGTATGTGTAAGTGTAAATGTGTATATCGTATCATATCATAACAAGGGTGGCATTCAAAGGGTTGCCACAAAATAAATATTGGTTGAACCAAAAGCTCAATTACTTTGTGAAAAACAGCGGAGAGACAAGATTTGAAGCACAGAAGTCATTTGGGAGCTATGACAGCATTCCGAAAAGGGATGATGTTGATTAGAATTTACCTGTAGAGGTGTAGAATGTGGCCAATTTACCTGCTGCCAGGGGTGCCAACATCATCCTTGGCAACAGGTAAATACTCAAATGCCAGTTACTTTAGAAAGTAAATTTAAATTATTTTAAATGTAAATTTTATATTTTAAAAGTGAATGAATAGGCCTAGCTTTGGGTTAGTTTTGCAGGTTTAGGGAAAGAAAGGTATATAGTGCATGTCCTTTTTTGTCTGTTAAATTGTTTTATTTGTTTTTGGTAAGAGCATGGACAATTGAGTATCCTATTTTGAAATTTAAATTTATACTGCTTATTATTTATTAAGATGACCATATTAAGAATATAAAAGATGCAGATCAAGTGTAGATCATAGAAAGTGGTGCTGGGGCCTGTCAGGGACCTCATAGAGGAAGACCGTAGGGCAAAGAAGCAAGAAAATAAAGGAAAAAGAATATTGATGAGAATCCAACCTACAGCAGCTTGGAGCCCAGTGACAGGGTAAGTGGGGGCCAGGGAGAGGGGAAATACCTCTTTTCCTATCATGAGATAAAGAATATGGATAAACTCTAGGGAACACACATCCTTCACGGCTACATCAGGAAGAAATAGAACTTCCAAACAGACCATAATGAACAACAAGATTGAAGCAGCAATTGAAAAATCTTCCAACAACAAAAAAGCCCCTGTCAAAATGAATTCCCAGCTGAATTTTATCAGATTTACAAAGAACAACTGGTACATATATTGCAGAAATAATTTTATAATATCAAGAAGGAAGGAATCATCCTCAACTCTTTCTGTGAAGCCGGTATCACTTGGATATGAAAACAAAGTAATGACACATCATGGATCAATATTCTTTGTGAATATAGGTGCAAAAATCTGCAATAAGATATCAGCAAGCCAAATTCAACAGCACATCAAAAGTAATTGACCATGACCAAGTTTGGGCACCATTTTCCTAAGCAAATATCTAAAGAATGGAAAAGCAAACACCACATGTATTCACTGTTAAATTGGTGCTTACCAATGAGCATACACGGGAAAAGATGGAAGTAAAACTCAATATAAAACAAGCGGTGGGGAGGGAAGAGGAGAGGATGGGTGAAAATCTAACCAGCAGGTACAATAAACATTATCTGGTTGACGGGCTTACTCTCAAACATGACTCCAGGATTATTGAAATGATCCATGTAACCAAAAACATTCTATCCTCATAATACCTTGAAATAAAAAAAAACATACAATAGGTCCTTGAATAATGTTATCTCATTCAGTGTCCTTTCAGTATATGTACATAATGTCAGTGAGGAAAAAGAAGTGGATGTCATTACTCATTGTATCAGTTAAAGTTGGAACTGGGTTAAGTACAGTCTAACACCTAAATAGATAACTAGTTCTGAACACATATAAATAGATCTCTTATACTTTTAGCATGCTTGGTCATTTTATTTTATTTTATTTTTTTCGTCTGTGCTTCAGTTGACAACTATAACCCTATTGGACATAACCTACATCATTTCATAAGGAAAGAGAAAAATTAAGCCTAGCCTAGATAGACCATTACGCCATGCTAGCATCATATGTTCATGTACTTCCCGCTTTTCCAAATTTGAGAAATGGTCTAAAGTAGGGAAATTATATATATAAGTATATATATAATAGCAAATGATTTTGTTGCATAGTTAAAGACTGGAAGGACAAAAAAGTAGACCACTGTGTCTAAACCTCATAACGGACTTAAAGAGAAAAAGCACTTGCCACCCACAAATTTAAGAACATACCGTTTGGCTTGAAAACCAGGAATATTAAGTTACCCTCGGTTGAGAAAGGAGGACGCATGGGTGGGGCAGATATATTAAAAAAAATGGAAACTGATAGGAAATCAGAATTCAATTTTGGACATGTTAAGTCTGAAATTATCTAGTAGGTTTCTAACAGAGATGTTGACTACATTGGGAGTTAGAGAAATATGAAGATTTACCCACTGTCATAAGGTGTTTCTTTTTTTTATTGTTTGGTTTTCATTGAGAGTACAAAGATTAAGGTTACACTGATTGCAGTTGTTAGGTAAAGTCCCTCTTGTAATTGTGTTCCACTCCCAAGAGGTGAGCCATAAGGTGATTTATATATACACAAGATTCAATGATTAGACCACATTAATAATGGTCTATAGATGAGGGCCCCACGGGAGTGACTATAACCAAGAAAAAAAGAGGACAAGAATTGAGTCCTAGAACATTCATTCCAACATTAAAATGTTAAGAAACAAAGACTATTGAAATGCCAGAATTTCATAAGCATTTTCCCTTACTACTCTACAAGCTGTCCAAATCAGAACCTTATATTTTTCTTAATTTTCATAACATTTATTAATATCTAGGGTTTCATCAATAAGCCATTTATTACTTATTTCTTCACAAATAAAAGTTAAATCCATGAGGTGAACTTCTATCTCTTGTTAGCCACAATCTCCACACATCAAGAATACACAAATAAATAACTGTATTTCTATACCAAAACTATTCAAACATCAAAAAGTCAGAAAATATAATTTAAGAATTTAATGAATATATTATTTATAATAGCAACATATGCTTATATTTTTAAAATAAATCGTGCAACAGATATGCAAGAATTGTGCTAAAATTCATTCAGAAGGAAATTTTCAATATTGAAAATATTTTAGCAATTTCCAAATTAATGTATACATCCCTTGAATTCCCCCAATTCAATACATTTTTGTTTATGAAATACAATGAGCCAATTCTAAAATTTACTTGTTGTTATCTTCAGACAGTCTTGAAGAGAACCATGTCATAGTAATTTGCTCTATCCAATAAATACAGATTTTAAAATATGAATGTTATACAATCAAATATTGTAATATAATCAGACACATTGTTGATATGAAGTAGAGAGCACAGTTGTAAACCCACACATTTATGGAACTCGATTCATGACAGCGGACACACCACACTCTGATGAGAAAAGGTGACTGCTTGACCAATGGTGCTAGGAGTTAAGTTAGACGTGTGGGAAAGGAGGAACTCTATTCCTGTCATGCACTGTATTCCAAGGGTATGAAATAATCAAATGTGAAGGACACAATTTTAATGTTTTAAAAGAAAGAAAGTACTTTGAACCATCACTGAATAGACCATATTATAACCAGGAGTTCCTATTTATGTTGTACTTCCATGAGTGTGCATAAAAGTATATAGATAAATATTTATATGGGAAAATAAGCATCTTATGGCAAAACACTGGCAACCCCAGTTGCCAGCGAGGTCGTGCAGTGCTATGCATTCTCAATCCCTGCTTGCAAAAAAGCAAAATAGTACAGATAGTTAGGAGACAGCTTAGCAGTTTCTTACAAAATCAAACATGTTCTTACCCTACGATTCAGCAAGTTTACTCTGGGGCATTTGCCTAAATGAGTTGAGAATTTATATCCACACAAAACTTACACATTAATGTTTATAGAAGCTTTATTTATAGTTGTATATTCCAAAGTTGAAAGTGAATGAATAAAATGTGGTACATCTAGACAAGGGGGTATTATTCATACCTAAAGAGAAAAGGTTATCAAGCCATGCAAAGAAATGGAGAAAACTTAATTGCATATTACTGAGTAAAAGAAACCAAGAGGAAAAAACCACATATGATTCCAACCTTACAGAAAAAGGCAAAACTGTAAAGATAATAAGGAAGATTAGAGGTCTCCCAGGAGGAAGGGGTAAGCTAGGAGAGCACACAGAATGTTTGGTGAGAAGTTCTTTAGGATACTGTACTGGCAGATACAGGTCATCATATACTCGTCAAAACCCACAAAATATACAACACCAAGGGTAAATTTCAATGTAAGTGATAAACTTTGCATAACAACAATGTAAAGCTGTTGTAAAAATGTAGCACACTGACACGGGCTTTTGATGATGGTGGGGACTGTATACGTTAGTATGTGGGAACTGAGTACATTTTGGTCAATTTGCTGTGAACCTAAAATTCTCTGAAACTAAAATCTGTTTAAAATGGTTAAATTAGAGAAAATAATTAGCACAAATGCAAGTGGAGTTTTATATCCAGTGTATTGTTGATGTTAGTTACAGAAGGGTCTTTGGCTATGAGTTCAAGGACCCTCCTATGACCTTCCCTACTAAAACAGTACTCAGCACTCAGCATTGTCTCAGCACTATGCCATATATTAGCAGTGTTAAGATTAAGGCAAGATAGAGTGAAATAAACAAGATATGTTAGGAGTTCAATCACTCAGTTAGAGATAAAGTACTTGTTTTTAAACCTTTACTCTCTCTTTGAAGCTCTCCCCCATGCTACGATTTTTCATGCCTGAGATTTCAATAAAAGTCAGCAAGGAACATTCCATGGGCCACACCCTTGTTTCTCCTTGCAGAGCACTTGGTAGTGTGTGGGCCTCCCCAGTCCTTCAGTTCAAGACAAATAGACTAAATAGGTGTTATCCATTAGCATCAAGTCACATTCCCAGAATATATCAAGAGTTTGTAAGTTTCTAAAGACTTACTACTGAAGTAAAATGTGGAACAAGATGCAAAAAAACCCCAAAAAAATCAAGAAAGAAAATTTGAATAGATTTAAAATATGCTATATCTCCAAAGGAAAAGGAATCAAAATCATGTTTCTGAAATGATTTTACATGGTATTCACACATGCTGTCTCTACTAATCACAATTAATTGTAAAGTGTGTAGAAAATTGGGAACTAGTTTATGTTTTTGGTGGTAATCTAAAATGCCATAGCTATTTAATGTAACAATTTGGCAAAATCTAAATTGTTATTTGTCTTGTTTAAAATTCCTGTTAAGGACAAAGTACTTCATGCAGGCCATAAGTAACCTTTATATAATATATCTACACAACAAAATTACACTTGTACCCCTAAATATATTAAATTTTTTTTAAATTTCTTAAAATGTTGGGGAAGTTTGTTCTCCTTAGGCATAGTTACCTTGGATAAAATCCCCAGGTCTCATTGAGAAATGTGAAGGGGATGAACCAAAGTCCATTTTTCAGAAATTATATAAGGGTCTTACAGATGTACCTACCTAATCTTTTTTTTCATTCATTGAGTTCTGAGTCCCTGAATTCACAAATTTCTAGGAAGTGAGTTATGAGTTATAAATCAAAATCTGTTTATGCTCATACATATGGTTTTCTTAGCTACCCCATCAAAAAAAAAAAACAACTTTTAGTTAAAATAAATATGACTTTCTGGAGGCTGCCCACTATTTCCGTTGTTAGAGTCATGAACAATTCAAACATTTCAAGGTCCTTAGGGAAGGGTCATTTTGATGACCTTTTCAGATCCCCTGGTTTTCTGACAACCATGCCTGCCTTGTCTATGGAGGTACGTGCCCTTATTTGATCTCTGCCTCTTTGGGGTGCTCTTATTCCTTTGAATCTAGTTAAACTGAATTGATTTCACCTACAGAAAGAGACTTTTCAAAGATGATGACAAGCCCAACACTCCCCGAAGCATATTTCTGGCCCTTGGACAAGGATGTCATCCTCCAGCCCTCTCAGGGATATTTCTGGGGACACCCAGCTGTGTTAAATTCACTACTGCATTTTTGTCTCTACCAAAAGTATTTACATTTATTTCTTAGTGTAGAATCCTGCAATTGTTACCATTTTCATTTAATTTGTCAAGGGCAGTCAGGGCAACCAGATTGATAATGTAAACCTGTCGCAGCCTGATATGCTACCCCAGTGAACCTAGAAACTTCAGGACAGTGACTCATAGGGTTTGTCAGTCAAATCTGTCATTGTACTCCCAGAACTCCGCCCTCCCAGTTCTGACCCACTGATTTTTACTTTTGTAAATTACTAATGTAAATGGGTGATATACAGTACAACAGATCTTTGAATATAATTCTTATTTTCAAAGTTGTCTTTAATTGACAATCCTTAGAGAATTTTAGGCTGTTATCCTAATTTAATGTTTTTCACTCTTTATTACATTTCAAAATCAGCTAGGGAGATTTAAAGATTAGGGATGCCTCGGCCATTCTCCACATTAATTAAACTGGTATCCCTGGAGGCAGCCACTGGCATCAGTATCTTTCAAAACTCCTCAGGTAATTCCAATATACAGACAAGCTTGAGCTGCTTTATAGACTAATAACAGCACTAAATGGGGAGAGTGACAGTGTAAATGGTAGCCTGCCCAAAGTGCATGACCAAGGGCTAATTCCTGGAACCTGTGCGTAATGACCTCATGGGGTAAAAAGAATCAATAGTGCCTTACATGGAAAACAATGTCATTGAGGATCTTGAGAGAAGGAGCTTTCTGTGAATTATCTGGGTGGACCCTGACTAAGTGCAATGACCTGTCTCCTTATAGGAGCAAGTGAGGGAGAGAGTTTAGAGAAAAATCCCCAAAGGAGAGGAAATAAGCAGAGGAGGAGGCTACATGAAGATGGAGGCAGAGGCTGGGGCGATGCAGTGACAAGCCGAGGATGGTTAGCAGACTCCAAGCCTGGAGAAGGGCATAAGACCTCACCTTCAACAGGTGTTCAGCGAGGCAGTGGTGGATACATTACAGCACAGGAAATAATATCCAGCAACTTCAGGAGTTCAACCAGGTGTTTCCATATCCTTGCTCCTACTGTTAGTCAGATGCCCTCCTAAAATAGCTACTTGCTAACTCATAAAAAAAAAAAAAAAGTGAGGAAATAAAGTGTCTTTAGGGCTACCAGGGTTTATCTAGTTCTATCAGAACATTTCTACTAATCTCAAACATTTATGTCAGTTTCAGATCAACAGAAGAGAAAGCCAGAACAATTTCCCCTGCCTTTATGCGTTATGCCTCCCTGTCCTTTCTTAAGCTAGCCATTTACCCGGGGGCCACAGCTACCCTACTTGGAAGTAACAAATTAGCTATCTTAAAGTTAATTTTTACCCAACCACCAGAATTGCCAAACCTGCTGTGGGTACTTTGGCACTTCACACACAGTAGAACCACCACAGTTGACACCTCCCTATATTGACCAACTCCTCAAGCTGATCTAATTTTCATAAACCCAGATGTGCACCACATATACGTATCAGTAACGGTCAGCCTAGTTCCTCACGTCTGCCACCTCCATACGCTGACCAGTTGGTTACAGTCCCTTGGGTCTCTTGGGTAGCCTACTTTCAGAGGTTTCAACAACCCTATTACCTAAGTATTATCAATATTATCTCCACTTACAGATTACGGAACTGGGCTTAAAATCACTATCTACCTTGCTCGATGTCATGGAAATGTCATTTGAGCCTGACCTGGCTATTCCTCCTGTGTTCGGAATGACCAGGCTTCACTGCAGCAATGGAGACTCTGAAGTTTTAATGTGTAACATGCCACCTTTCTAGCTGGGCAGAGAGGGTTCTCCTCTCAGAAAAGTCCCAAGGTTGGTTTAATGCTGTTCTTAATTTAATGCATCTTGTGATACTTTCTTTTTTTTTTTTTTTTCTTTTTTTAACATTATAAACTGATTGTCTGCCAACACTGCTCAGGAGAACTTTAATTCCTCCTGACTGCACCTGAGGTGGGAACCATGACCCCTCTCTGGCAAAGGATCTGTTGCTGCTTCTGTCTCTTTCCTTCCACTCCTCCTTGGCTGATGCTCCAGAGCCTTGATGATGACCTTCTCCTGGCAGAGAAAAGGACATAACTGGACTTTCTGAACTTGAACAGTTTCAGGTTATGTTTTAATTTGTTTTGTACAGATTCTGATGCTAATATATTTTAGCATGCTTTCCAAAAAAATTATTGAATAAATAAGTGGTTATATCTAAAACACACACACACACACAAATGGCTTTTTTTTTTTTAACCTGTGGTAGCAACAAAATATAGCAACTGTCTGTATGAAATTACATGAACATGCCAGAGCCTTCATCACATGGCAGAAGTTATAAGGCAAATAGAACAGAGGACACAGATTTGTTAACTTTTGAACAAAAAGCCCCACGTTTTGATTTGTACGAGGCCATGCAAATTCTGTAGCCAGGCCTATTCTGAGCCCTCCGAATTCTCCTAGTTTAATTTCATCCTCATGTGTCCATTTTCTACCAAAGTGCTCATGTGCACATAACATTGACTAATAGAGGATAAAGAACTGTGTTTCAGGGCATGCCTGTGGCTCAAAGGAGGAAGGCTCTGGCCCCCTATCCTGGAGGTGGTAGGTTCAAGCCCAGCCCTGTCCAGAAATTGCCAAAAAAAAAGAACTGTATTTCAAAGCTCCTTCAACATCACTTTTAAATGCCACTGATTTTTGTATGCACCTCTCCAATCCTGGTCTCTGAACGTTCACTTACTGTCAGGTGCAAGTCCTGATTTAGTTCCTGTTACCCTACTTATTCACATATAATCATTGTCTTTCATTTCATTATCATTAAAATGATGTATCTACATTCTCTAAACAACATATGTTGTGTTTAATTACCAATCAAAATGTCTCCAAAAAGACTAAGCTAAGATTTTTTAACTTAATAAATTATATCCAGATTACATGCTGTAAAGCAAACTTCATTCACTCTCACCTGGGTAAGAGAAAGACTAACTTTGACAAAATCTTGAACCGTCTCAATAAGGGAGACAGGAGTGAGGATTCATTATTCAGGGTTTAGGGGATGTGGGGCTACAGTGGTTTACAGTGGCTCGTTTAAGACAGGAAACTGATAGAAATTTGTCAAAGATTGTGAGACTTTTTTTCTCAATTATATGTGATTCAAGAATTTCTTTCTTTCTTTCTTTCTTTCTTTCTTTCTTTCTTTCTTTCTTTCTTTCTTTCTTTCTTTCTTTCTTTCTTTCTTTCTTTCCTTTCTTTTTGCAGTTTTTGGCCAACGCTGGGCTTGAACCTGCCACCTCCAGCATATGGGGCCAACGCCCTACTCCTTTGAGCCACAGGTGCCGTCCAATTCAAGAATTTCTTAAGCAAGATATGAAACTATTCATGGATTTAGGTTTTATAGATTTTCATTTTTCCAGAAACAAACAATAAAACCATGGGATACATACTGACTCAATTTGCATCCTCTTTTCTCAATTTGCTTTTATAAATAAAGTTCACTGTGTTCACAGAAAGTGAATATTTTGCACAAATGAAGGCTTTATACAACTCCATATCCTTTTGAAAAGCATAATCCACGCTTTATATGCTCCCTACTTGCAGCTCAAGTATTGACATAGCCTGGGCTATGTGGAAAACACAGAATCTTAGCTTCCTACCCCACCACCTTCAACCTCAGTGAATCACAATCTGCATTTTAACTAGATCTTCATAGATCATATACGTTTTATAAGAAACACTGCCTGAAGTTAGCACAAAAATAAAACTTCTTGCAGGAGAAGTTGTATTGCTTGCTGTCAGCTTATTATGAGCAAGAGAGTCGCCTATCATCTAACACAGCTGGAAGTGGGAAATTTTACCCAATTCCTTAGAAGAGAAGAATTCGATTTAAAAAAACTAAGAAGCTAGAAACATTTGTGAGACAGTCAATACTACTGGGAAATTATTGACAATCAATTTTTCAAATGATTTCTGTCTTTGAGACAAGCTATTTAAATTCCATATGCTTCAATTTAACAAAAGAAAGGAACTTAGTATATTTGCTGATATAAGGATCAAAACGTCAGAGGTTATAATGTTAATACCTTCTTTTTTTTTTTTTAGACAGAGTTTCTCTTTCTCGCCAGTGCTAGGACTACAGGCACCAGCCACAGGGCCCCAGCTAGGACTTTTACTTTTAAAATGTTTCTGCATCATCAACAGTGTTAGGAACACAATGGGAGATCAATGTATTGGTGTCTCCACATTGAAAGGTGATTGAAAAATTCAGAAGTTTAATTTAAAGACATTTTTGTAATACCTTTGTCTATTCCACTACAGTTTCCACTAAGGACCATAAGAATATTTAATACATGATAAAATTTTGTCCAAATAAACCTACAACTCTGTAATAAGTAAGTATGAAATGATATTGTAATTTATATCAAAGCTTTAGAGGAGAATTTTTTGATGCTTGAACCCAGGATTTCAAGGTTTCAGTGAAAGATGGTGATGCCATTGGATACCAGCTCCTGCAACAAAGCAAGACCATCAAAAAACAAACAGAAAAAGAAGAACTATGCCTGTTTCTGAAAGGATGTCATTTTTGTCTATCTTATCATTTCCTGTGGTATTCCATTATATATACCAGTATTACCTAATATGTCTTCCAGCATTAGCTGTGAGAATTAAAAGTGGGAAAAAATTGTTAATCAGGTAACAGCCTATTTTGTTTCAGCTTTCATTTTTCCCAATTAAAAACTTTTTCATTCACTAAAGTGGAAAATCATATTTATTTCTCTCATATAGGTTTAAATGTGTCTAATTTTGTTAATAATGTATTTAATTTTGTTAATAATGTATTTTAATTTTTGTTAATAATGTATCTAATTTTGTGTCTATTTTGTTAATTTCCAAAATAATCTTTAATAAAGTTTAAATCATTATGTCTGTTTAGAACTATGTGATTGCACCACCACATTCCTTTTACCCTTCTACCTAAAGCATACAGTTCCATTACAATTTTTACATAGAGGCCACAATCATTGTTATTCTGAATTTGTCCATAGGGAAACCTTACATGTTTTTATCAGCCTTCCTTCCTCAACATATAGCCATAGTGATTATTTCCTGTGGAGTGGATGTGCAGTTTGGATTGTCCTGCACTTCCTTCACTGTGACTGTGTCCCCAGACTAATTCCAGTATTAAATGGAACTTTATGCCTGTACCTCAGACATTTAGTGAGTCCCTGTTAGTAGTGTTGGCTGAGTCTCTTTGGGTGCTAAAAAACAATCTAACCAAAACAACACATACCCAAAATAGGTGTTTATTCCTGACGGGATGACTTGTTACCCTGTTCAAGATGGAAAGACTTCATATAGTACACTTGCCCCCAAATGCATAGTTTGTCTTCCCAAATAAAAGTGCCATCTGATGCCTCAAAACTGATCTCTTTTTTACCGATGTAATAAATATTTTGATAAGGCAAAAGCTAGATTGAGCTCGTGCTGTTGGGCCCATGTGGGGTTGCCATCTCCACTACCATGGCCATTCCATTTCTGTACCCGTCGTATTTTTTATCATAGCCAATGACAAAAGCTGCTTGATGTCAATTGGGTGAACAATTGGTCTACATGGATGCTGAATAGCTTTTTAATAATGTGTGCTCTCTGGTGGGCAGCAACATGTGACATGAAAATCATCATAGTCGAACCTTTGCATGTGTTCATGCGTATTTCCTCTCCCCTTGACATCATTTTATCTGATTGCATTAACTTTCAGGCCATGCAGAGGCTCATAATGAAACAAGCATGAGATGCCAAAAATGTAGATATATTTTAAGAAAGACAAAACTGTATTCAAATTATAATTCTCTCTATATCCTGTTAACATAAGATGAATAAAAGTCATGTTGAGCACCTCTTGTAATTGCAAAAGTCAAATGTGCTTTCAGTATCACAAATTTCATACCATTTTTCCTTTCTTAAAAATGTGTATGTGTGTACATATGTGTGTATATATATTCACCCTTTGTATATTCTTGTCTTTGGCCATATCTCCTTTATGTAAAGTAGATAAAATGTAGGTCTAAAAACTCTATTAAGAGGATTTTCTCTCACTCCCTGTCATTCAAAGCCACCCCTCAGTGTGGAGGTAACCTCCATTTATTTTGGGTTTTCATTTTTATACCCAGCCAACATATCCATAAACGAGGTATGGATTTTTTTTATGTCCCTTCCATACATCTGTAAGTGCAGGTGAAAGAGGAATAAGTATGTGATGGGTGGCATGAGAATCTAGCTAGAATGAGCACACAGTTAACTTGTGCAATCATATTCAGGCTTAATCCTCCAGGTACCATTTCTGATCTACAATGAACTGTTGCTGTACCTACCCAGTTTGGTGACTACAGGGGTCTAATAGAACCCAGACAAAAAGGGCATACACTGATTGAAATTATTCAGAAATTTAACTCTTCTTATTGCCTTGGGAGCCAGAAGAAAAGGTAGAGACAGTCCTTCATGGGAAGCTGGCACTTTGAAGGGAAGAGGTATCTCTAGTGCCTTCCCATATGAGGGAAGCACTATTTATCACTAGGGAAGAGCGAGCCCCCTCAGGAGCTCAAAATTTTCAGAGTTATAATCATCGGAGGTAGTCAAAGGTGTTGTCATTCTGTTTTAGTCTCTTAGGCTGCTAAAATAAAATTTAATAAACTAGGGGCTTAATGGCAATTTAGTTTTCACATATGAATGAGAAAACACAAAGACAGTCAGGAAAGAAAGAGGGGGAAAGGAGGGACAGGGCAGGGGAGGAGTGAGGGCAAATTTAGACATTTTAAAATATGTTCATAAAGTGACAAAAATAGATGACAATAAGACAGAAGCTGTGGTAAGAAAAAGTCCTGGACGTTTTTTTCTTCCTGTTTTTCATATTTGTCTTCCTTCCCCCCTCCATTTTTTTGCTCTCCTTAAGTGAGATTTGAAGTAGGAAAAGAAACACATTTGAAAACATTAATTTTCTTAATGTATTATTTCCAGATGCTTATTCATATCAAACAGAAATATGTGACAGACTTTGAACACTTTCAACAAGGAAAACAGCAGGGAAAAAAAACAGACAAAAATAATTTCAGACACTATACAATCTGCCTTCACCTCCATTTTCAAATGAAAGATATCGAAGTGCCTTGTCTTTGCAAATAAGGATTAAATCTTTTCCCATGAAGCTTCCTTTGGGGATTCCTCCTTTGGGTATATTCAAGCCAGGTGTGTAGTCTTTCTTTTTTTCTTTTTTTTTTAATTTTATACCTATAACCATGAATGCACTGAGGATGAAACAGGTTAAGATTCCCTTTGGATTTTTGTTTTGTGTTTGGTTTCCTGCACTCTCCTCTCTGAATGGTGCTACTTCAGGTGATGTCATGTTCATTTAATCCCAGAGACTATAGCTTGGAACAACTCTAAAACAAACATCAGGTCATTTTTGTCAATCAATATCACATCAAGACCCATAATAACAAAAAAATAAGGATACACATCTGAGAAGCCACACAGGTATCTTTAATTAAGAAACACACATTTGATGTCTAGGATGGTGCTAAGGCTATCAGAACAAAAACCACTGAGCAGAGACTCGTCAAAGGTCTTATCAGAACCCCTGGGATATTTGCTGTAAAAATATGTCACTACCCACACCAGATGAACAAACTCAGAGTGCAGATTCTGACATGTATGCCTAAGCATTATATATTCATATGTGGAATCTGAAATATGAATGAAATGAAAATTTGCATAAAAAAGCATTGTAAAGTGAGCAAAATGAACACTGTGGAATTAACATGTGTATCAATCAAATTTAGGGAAATTATTTGGTTGCCTTTACAAATGTCACTGTTATGAGAATGCTGTACTATAGTCTTGATAACAATACTGACTAGATTACACTGCTATGTAGTGAATAGCTAAAATCAGACTATCATTGTTCTTCCATTGGAAAATTGGTACTTTTTAAACTTAGAGCTATGGTTAACAAAGGAATTAAAATACCAAAATACTTAAATGTCTAAAACAGGCACAATCCCTCATGCCTGTAGTCCCAGAACTTTGGGAGTTTGAGGTAGGAGGATCCCTTGAGGCCAAGAGTTCAAGATCACCCTGTGCAACATAGCAGGAGCCCATTTCTACACAAAATTGTAGCCCTAGCTACTTGGGAGGCTCACGGGGCAGGATCGCTTGAGCCTAGGCATTTGAGGCTATAGTGAGCTACAATCGTGCCACTACACTCCAGCCTAGGCAACAGATTGGGACTATTTCAAAAGAAAAAAGAAAGAATGCATTCTATGTAAGGGTTTCTCAGACTTAGTTCTATTGATAGTTTGAATCAGATAATTTTGTTGTGACAACAAAAAAATGTTTCCAAACATTGTCATTGTCCCTTGGAAGTCCAACCACCTTGATTGAGACAACTAGGCTAGATGAACAGTTCAATATATTTTTTTTTAATTAGGAGAATGTGTGTGCATACATTTCTTTAAAATCTTTTGTATATTAAGGGTAGAAAAAATTATTTGTATCCAGAGTAACAATTTATATAACAGTCTTCCTCGGTAATGCAGAAATTGATTTTACTTGAAAGAGATTGCATTACTTATCCTCTCTGCTGCGAACACAGTGTCAAAACTCCACTATCACATTGCTAAAAAGAGTAAACATGGCCAACTTTTATATCAATGTATACATAAATATTGGTGACATCAGTTAGTTTTATATTTATATTTTCACAAACAATAAACTAAAACTTCAACATGCATAAATAATTAAGTCAACTTCTCTATGTATTTAATTCCTTGAATTCAACAGTTTTAAAAAACGAAATACAGGTTTATTATTTTGATGTGGAGATATTAACATGGACCACATCAACAAAACATGCCTTAGGTATTTTGGCAAGTTGCTCTTTCTGGGAGCAGAATTAATAGACTGCTCAGAATAATTCATTGACTCAGTAGTAACGCACTGAATGTCAATTATGTTCCAGGAATTGTGAAAGGAACTGGGAATATTGTGTTGAATACGGCAGAGAGAAAACAACCTGTTCACTACAACAGGACTTATATTTCTTGGAAGGGTAGATGAGGAGATAAATAAATAATGTAAATAAATAAATATATACATACATATTTAACATGTCTGTTTAACTAGATGGTTACATAATTTATGACAGAAATAAAACACATAACTGATACAGGAAGTGCCTTGCAGGGTCCAGAGGTACCATATCAGCTAGAGTTCTCACAAGAGCCTTTCGGTGGAGGTGACCTTTGAACCGAGAGAAAAATGATGGATGGTAGGCAGAACTATAAGAAAAAGTATTTCAGCCAGTGGAATCATGACAGCAGAGTCTCTAAGGTTCACAGAATGTGGCCTGTTAGAGGGATGAAAAGGACAGTAGTGTGGCTGAAGATTAAAGAAGAGAGGGGCAGAAAATAAAATATTCTTGTATTATAATTTTCTTGAATTCATTATTACTTTAAACATCCAACTTAAACTATTTTCATGCTTTTAATTTATTAATCACGTCCTTAATTTAGAGAGCCACAAATATACATTTAAATCTTCACTTTATTATCATTTCAAAGGATAGTCACGCCAAACATCCACTATTCCCTGAATTCATCAATTTCAAGCACAAGCGTCCTTTGCTTTTTGCCCATCTCTATTGGGCTTTACAGATCCTGGGTATTTGCAAATGGAATGTGTGCGTGACAGTCCTGTGTTGAGAAAGCCCATCGGGCCAGTCTGCCAACATCACATGTTCATTTCGTGTCTCTGTGCCACATTTCAATATTCCAAAAGTTTTCATTATTATTATATCATTACAGTGATTTGTGACCAGTGCTCTTAATGTGGCTATTTTAATTGCTTTGGGGCACCACAAACTGTGGCCATATAAGACAGTGGACTTATTAATAATCAGAAAAGGTCGTGCGTGGGCTTTGACTGCTCCACCACCCTCTCTCTCCCTCTCTTCGGCCCCCCTAGTATCTGAGACATAACAATATTGAAATTGGACAAACTGATAAACCTACAATGGCCTGTAAGTACTCAAGGGAAAGAGCCACATGTCTCTCAATTTAAATCCAAAGTTGTAAATAATTGGACTAACTGAGACAAGAATGTCAACAGCCAAGATAGGACAAATTCCAGGTGTCTCACGCTGAACAATGATCCGCATTGTGAAGGCAAAGGGAAAATTAGAAGCGCCACTCATGCACTAAAAGGAAAAGGATAAAAGAAGAAAATAGCCTGCCCAATATTACAAGATACTATGAAGTTTCTATAATTAAAATAATGTGACACTGGCACATAAATAGATTAGAAATAGACTTGGCTATTTAGAGAGATGCATTATAGGATCAAAAGAATATATGACAACATTTTAATTATATAATTACATTTCTATAATAACAATTAATTAAATTCAATTAAATAAATTACATACAATATGCATTATATTCACTTTGCAAAAAAAATCTTTTCTCAGACAACTGAATAGACATTTTAAAAAGTTACATTAATGCTTTTTATTTTCATTAGCTTTTGGTATTTGCTGTTCTAAGACAATACATTGATTACTTTGTTTTTTTCTTTTTCTTAATCCATAAATTTTTCATTAAGTATTGCTTCAGCTGTATTCCCATAGTTGATATAGACAGTATTCAACTTTGACTTTATTTCTTAAATAATTTATTACATTCTATTTAAAATTTTAACCCAATTTTAAAATTCACTTCACAGACATTTCACCATGACCAATGGTTACTTCTTGTATTATATGCCTTTCAAAATCAGCTAATAGTATCCCAACACAAATACTATATGTTTCACCAAATCTTAACATTGCATATTCTGTAGGGACATTTTATTACTTATATGAAAAAGAATATATTTTATATAATGTAATTGGAATCATGCACTTTCAGCTTCGGTGCTGCAGCACAATTTAAATTTTAAAAAGGTGCTGGTTTCAAATAGACTCCACACCATACATTTGTAAAATTGGTAATACCTTTTACACCTGTTCTCTTTGCTGAAGTGTACGTCTCACTTCCCTCTTCCTGTATAGCATATACTGAGAAAATTTTAATGTCTGTATTTTGAACTTGATGCATAGTTTATCTTGTCATTATCTCTATTTGGTTCACATCAGACACATGTGTTTCTCATTGTTCTTCAAATTTTTAAAGAATATTAATTAACATTTCATCCACTGTTGCAATGAATCTAGCTTTTTAGAATAAACAAATAACTACAACACCAAGAGAAACTGATGTTGATTCTTCCTGAAATATTAACACTACACTCTATTTTCCTTCATTGAGGAGGATTATATCTGGTTAGTGAAAGAACAAGATTTAAAAAGCATGAAGAAAAGTTCTTAAAAATATCACTAAAAGGCATTGTTACCATATAAGGATATGTTTTTGTTGAAGACATCAAGTTGAAGGAGTATGCCTTTTTCTGCTAATTTTAATTACTGTCTTTGCAAATTCCTTTGTACCTGCCAAAATTTCAGGCAATGATACGTCCTGACATCTTGTTCATCAGGTTGTCATTCAAGATAAAACTAATTGGCAATACTTCCAAGAGTAGCTTGTTTAAAAAATAATTTTTAGATAGATATTTTGGCAGTAGAAAAAGCTTAAAGCTGTCTACCAATTAAGTGGTTCAATAGAAATAAAAGAAATTACATGTTTGTCAAGCTACACGCATTGTTTTGGCATGTGCTAGTAAAAAAACAAATTGTAAAAATGTCTTTTAAAGAATTTAGACATGAATTTTGAAGATAGTTTTCAAGAACCACAATAACAGCAATAATAAAAAACAATAAAACAACTAGAAATCTTCTTAAAGAAAAAAACAAGTAAATACTCATCATTTTATCCCTAGAATTTTATGAATGTCATGTGGGCAGAAGCAAGAAAGTTCTGGAACATGATGTGCAATTGCTTCACATGTGACCGGTACTAAACTATGGATTCTTTTTTTTTTATAATTTTATTGAATCACAATTGTGTACATTGGTGCAATCATAGGGCACAATGTGCTTCATATACATTCAGAAATATTTTGATCGTACTGTTACAGATAGCCTTCATGGCATTTTCTTGATCACTATATAAAGACATTCATACTCTACCTTTAATAAGTTTCACCAGTACCCTGCTAAGATGCACCCTAGGTGTGTTCCCAACTAATTGCCCTTCCTTCACCCATCCTCCCCTCTCCCCTCCCCTCTCTTTCCCCTTTCCCCATATTCTTATGCTATAGTTGGGTTTTAGCCTTCATATGAAAGCTATAAATTAGCTTCATATTAGGGCTGAGTACCTTGGATACTTTTTCTTGGTTAC
>CAUYON010110537.1:0-17533 GCA_963573935.1 Arctocebus calabarensis | reverse complement strand
CTTCCTGTGTCCCGCATGTGTTTCTGTTGTCTGTGCCCGCAGTAGGAAGGGGACGGTGTCTTGTGGTTAAACAGATTTTATCATTTGCTCAGAAGTCCAGGCTGCTACAGAGACTTACACTACATTTATCTCAGCCTTCTTGGGTGGTTCACATGAGCTGAATTCTCAGCCTTCTTGGGTGGTTCACATGAGCTGAATTCTCTCTCTTCCCTGGATTTCAGGATGCTTGAGGTTAGAGACCCTGTTTATTTTACTGCAGTTACATCCTCATGCCCTGCTCTGGGGCCCATGGTGGATGCCCACTCCATTCATGTTGTTAAATATATGAATAGATGTTTTATAAGGGATCTTGCTCATCCTAAAGTGATTTGCCTCTCAGCCTTCTGGAGAGGAGGGGAAAAGGACACAAAAGCATTTCCATCCGACCAATGTGCACACACACAAACACACACACTCCCCTCAGTAAGAGCCCCTCTAGCGTCACATCCCCTACTTCTAAACACTCAGGTGTGTGTGTATTCAGCTGTGACTACTTAACTTTTTCAGTTTGTGAAGAAATATGGGAACATTGTTAGCCTGGACTTCGGGAACATATATTCAGTTGTCATCACTGGATTGCCCCTGATCAGAGAAGCCCTCATTGACATGGACCAAAACTTTGTGAACCGCCCTGTTTCCCCCATGCGAGAACGCATCTTTAAGGGAAATGGTGAGTATGTGGGTCAATGGAAGGTTGAGTCTGTTTCATGTTCTTGTGGCCTTTCAAGGTGCCTTTGTGACACCATCCATGGTGGTGATTTTCCATCATCCCCCAGACCAGCCCCACCTGCTATAAACACTCTGCCATTAATGGAGCCTAGATGCCCACATTTCCTGGTTGAAGTCACTCCCTCAGAGGACCTGATGGGCCAGAGCTATTAGTGACTCAGGGCAAGCCACATGTCCTGCACAAACTCACACTGGCTGCCCTTCTAATGGAGGGATCACGTCACCCAGTCACGGCACAGGGAGAGGAGAGGTGTCCACTGATTCTGCTTCCCCTGCAGCCCCCTTCCCTGGGAAGTGGGTGTGGATCTGCTTCCTTCCGCTGCGGCTCTTCCCTTCTGCTAATGAAGGCCTTGCTGCCTCGGGGGTCTCCGGCCTTCTAATTTATGTTTGAATAGATTGAAATGTGTGCTTAAAACAATCATTAAAGACACTCACACATGTAAAAATTACAATGAAATCTCAAATCTGCTACTCTGTCAAAGCACCATTTTTTAGGTGCTTCCCAGTTCCTCTTTGAAATATTAATTAATGAATTAATAATTAAATATTCTATATCTTAATTCTGGATATAGACTTAAGTTATATCACACATGCCTAGCTCTGGACTTCTATATCAATTTATATCACAACATGCCAAGCTCTGGACTTCTCATGGCAGATAATATATTGCAATTAATTGGTAATATATTATTCGCCATGAGAAGTCCAGAGCTATTTATATGTGATATAACCTCAAGTAGAACAAATAAAATCTATGTCCTGTGTAACTTCTATATGGAGAGAAAGACAGTATCAATTCTATCAATTCTGTAATAATCTAAAACAGGAATCTCCAACCTTTTGACTTCTCTGTGCCACTTTAGAAGAAGAAGAGTTGTCTTGGGCCACGTGTTAAATATACAACACTAATGAAATCTGATGAGCAAAAAAAAAAAAGTCCCATGCGTAATTTTTGTGATATCCACCAGCACAGATAAGGAAAAATGTACTCACATAATATACCTAATAACAGACAACATCCTGGAAGATGCATGCTGCTGTAAAACTGAAGCCATGCTTGTAGTATAAATAGTGAGAGTGTAGTATGTTTGTTTTAGGTGACATTGTGATACAATTTTTTCATCTGCAAAATTCATGCTCGAGAACCACATCATCAAGTTCCACTAATGATAACAAAAATTCATAATGTTTTCAGTAAACTTACAAGTTTAGCACATCCTGGGCTGCATGTGGCCCTTGGGCCGCAGGTTGGACACCCCTGACCTAACACCTATGTTGTTATGAATATAAACGCAGGGTGCCTTTATGAGGGGCATCTAATGTAGTTCCTGCACTCAGGAAAAGTTAATTTAATAAAGTAAAGAAAGAATCAAGCAGAGGGGATGAATATAAAAAATCTATGAAGTGCAAAGGACAGTGATTTTGAGGATTTGGAAGTTGGCCTATGTGGTAATCACAGGGATTAAAAAGAAAAAATTAAATGAACATGAAGCTGATGAGCTTGGTCAGGAATTGTTCATCAAGTTCTTATTAAGGATGTTGGTTTTCATCCTAACAATAACAGACGTTTTAAGGAAATTACCATATTTATTCTGTACATTGTTAAGACTTTTTCAGGCTGTCATTTAGAGAATAGAGTAAAAAGAATAAGAGATTCCTGTAGCCTTTCAGGTTGGCAACTTCAATCAAAGGGGATGCTGAGAAATGACAGGTTAAACTGGGAAGTGGTGGCAGTGAAGATATGTGGGCTCAAGATATCTAGGGGGTAAATCTAGTAAGACATGATGGCCCACATGTAGGGAGAAGAGAATGTAGAGGAGATACCCAAACAGGTGAATGATAAAAAGAAGGAAAACTTAGAAAAGGGCAAAGTTGGTTTGCTATGGGTGGGCATAGGCAGGTAGTTGTGTGGGTAAAATCATGAGAGTTCAAATTCCCTTACAGATGCAAACTCAGACAGTTGTCACATTAATAAATATGAGTCAAGAGCTCACAGACAGAAAGAGGAGGTCACTATTGATACAGCTATTTATTAGGTCATTAAATATAAAAGGCTGGATTTCAAATCAAAAATTTCACTTATTATATCTCAAACAAGGAGCTGTATACTTAGAGTGTGCATCTAATCTATCGACACAGTTTTACTATCTTAATGGTAGCTTATTTATGCCAGCAGTGAAGAAGCCTGCAGAGTGAGTGGACGTGAAATCATAAAAGGTGTTTTCCACAGTTTGTTGAGAATTGAATATTTTTCCTTGCAAGAAAGGGTCCAAACCTGAGAGAAGTGGTAGACAGCTGGTGCAAGGTCTGGTGAAGATGGTAGATGATGAGAGACTTTCTAAGTCCAGTTTCTGTAGCTTGAGTAGTGATATTTATGCAACATGTAGTCAAATGTTGTCTTGCAAGAGGATTGGCCTGTTTCTATTGACCAGTCTCAGCTGCTGAACCACAAGCATCCTCATCATGTTGTCCATTTGGTTACCATGGACATCCACTGTAATTGAATGACCCAGTTTCATGAAGCTGTACTAGATAATCAGAGAGGTAGACTACCAAACAGACACCATTGGCTCCCTTTTGATGAATATCCACTTTGGAACTGTGTTTTAGCACTTCGTTTTTATCTAGCCATTGTACAGAATGCTTGCAATTGTCATGATTGTCAAAAAGAATCCAATTTTCATCACATGTAACAATCTGGTATAATAATGGTTTACCTTTATGTCAGGACAGCCATGAAAGGCAGGTTCAAGACAATTTCAGCTTCTTTAACAATTTGTTTTGAATGGTCCAATATGGTGGAAATAGTAATGTCAAACCTTGCTGCTAATTTACCAGAAGTTTGAAATGGATTCACTTCCACTGCAGTTTTCAGCTCTCCATCATCCACTTTGGTCTCATGTCATACCCACATGACTCATTTTCAAGATTAAAATCATCAGAATGGAATTTCTCAAACCATCAACGTGATGTGAATTCATTAGGCACATCCTTCCAAATGCTGCTTTGATATTTAGAGCTGTCTGCACTTCATTGGTTCCACCATGGACTTATATTAAAAAATAACATGAATTTTTATCTTATCCGTGGTTTGATAAAAAATGGCTCTAAAAATTTAAGGAAATTGGATACTTCTTCTTAAAATAAAATTTTAGGAAGTGATAAAATTCCTCAGAAATGAAATGTAGGATGAGAAGAGAGGCCTAGACTGAATTTTGAAGACCTCCACTATTTCAATATTTAATAGAAGTTGAATGAACAGAAGATATGAGAAGTTGCTGGCAAAAAAATAGGAAGAAAATCTGGAGAGTATGGTATCCTTAGCACCCCTGGAAGGGAGTGCTTCCAGAAAGAAATGTCTCATGCTGCTGAAGGAGCTAGTAAAATGGGGTCAAAAAGTATCCCTGGACTTGACAGCAAGGAGGGCCATTTCATTGGGTGATGGAAGCCAAAGCCAGGTATCAAAGGAGGTAAGCAGCTCTCTGTCAGTGAAGAGGTAGAAAGAGGTGTGGTATTATCTGTGTTGTGAAACAGATGATGGTCTGTGAACACATCAAGATGATTTTTGTCCTTTGCTTGTATTGTTTCTCTGTATGGAATATTCACTTCTCCTTGCTTTCTTGATTTATTCCTCCATCTTTTAAGATCCAGCTTAGACAAGAACTCTCCTATAAAGCCTTTCTTTGCCTCCTTAAGTATATGGACTTTATCTTTTCCATAAATGGATTGCAGGCATTTCGTATAACATAAAGACTTTACTTATGTAGCTAATAATTAAAATACGTGCTTTAGGATCAGGAAGGCCTGAGCTTAATGCTTCTTTAGCATTTTACTAATTGTGTGCCCTTATGAAGTTTACTTTACCCTCTGGTTCTCAGTTTTCTCCTTAGTAAAAAGGAGGGGGGTAATAATTGTAACTACCCTATGAAATTTCTCTGGATACTAAAGTACAGAATGCATAACAGTATTGATGCTGAGCAATCAGTTATGCCCTGCTTTGGGGTGATCACTCCAAGCAGATTTCAAGTGCCTTAATTCCCTTCCCCTTCCCTCCATCTAACACACATCATCATACCATTTGCTGGATTTCACATTACTGAACCAGAATACCATCATCCTCACTTTCTTTTCCTAGGATTGATCATGTCCAATGGCCAGGTATGGAAGGAGCAAAGAAGGTTCGCCCTGATGGCACTGAGGAACTTTGGCTTAGGGAAGAAGAGCTTAGAGGAACGCATTCAGGAGGAGGCCTGCCACCTCGTTGAGGCAATACAAGAGGAGAACGGTGAGCATCTCTAGGAGGGATGTAGGAGATTGTGGCCCATTCATTCATTGGAGGGATATTTATACAGTGACTAAATGCTTTTTCTGTACCTGGGAATGTGCTAAATGGTGAGGTTAGAACAGGCAAAAACCCAGTGATCCTGCTCTCAAGGAGTTCTAGAATTAAAGGCATGGAGATGGGCAGTGAGCACATTACTGAATTTAAACCCTGATCATTGGTTTGACTGTGTCATTAACTGAGTATTTGCTGAATGGCAAACCCAGTGTAAGGTGATGTGGCGAGGTCTCAAAAATGGTTCTGTACTTGGTGTGTCCCTGTCATAGAAAGGAGACTCTCTGTAGGCACTAGAAAATAACCCATCAGAAGGATCCATCTTGTCCTTCCTCCCCCTCCAGGGCAGCCTTTTGACCCTCACTTCAAAATCAACAATGCCGTTTCTAATATCATTTGCTCCATCACTTTTGGGAAGCGATTTGAGTACCAGGATGGTGAGTTTCAGGAGCTGCTGAGGTTACTGGATGAGGCCACGTACATGGAGGCTTCAGTGGCGAGCCAGGTAGGTCAGCTCTCTTTCTATATCCTAGGTAAGAGTATTGGGGATGACGTCAGGTGGACATAGGTTTTCATTTGGGGTCTTTTGAGGGTTCGGGAATTGAAGCTAGAATACATCCTTTTAAATTTGATTATAATCGAAATGTATTTGTAGTCCTTTTAGTACTATTAAATATTTAGCAGATGCTTCTATTTCTAATATTCTGTAAAGCACAAAATTTTACATGACATACATCTATGCAGCTATCTTGTACTATTTATTTATTCGTTTGTTTATTTATTTAATTTTGTTTGAAGGAGAGTCTCACTCTGCACTCTAGGTAGAGTGCAGTGTTGTCATTATAGCTCACATCAACCTCAAATTCTTTGGCTGAAGGGAACCCCTTGCCTCAGTTTCCTGAGTAGCTGGGACTACAGGCATCCAGTTATTTTTAGAGATGGGGTCTCACTCTTGCTCTGGCTGGTCACGAACTCTTGAGCTCAAGTTATGCTCATGCCTGGGCCTCCCAGAGTGCTAGGATTATAGGCATGAGCTACTCTGCCAGGCCAGTTTTTTCTATTTTTAGTAGAGAAGGGATCTCCCTCTAACTCACACCAGTCTATAATTCCTGAGCTCAAGTAATCCACGGGCTTGGCCGCCCAGACTGCTAGTATTCCACGCATGAGCCACCAAGCCGACTGGTCTATGTTGTTCTTTTTAAAAAGAACAGTATCCCTATTGCCTTTGAGTCCCCCCTCCTCTGTGCCTCTCCCCACTCACCCCTTTCCCTCTGTCTGAGGAACTCTTCCCTTTTTCTTGCTCAGCAGATTGTTGTTTTGTTTGTTTACTTATTTTTTTTGCAGTTTTTGGCCGGGGCTGGGTTTGACCACACCCAGCATATGGGACTGGCCCCCTCCCCCTTTGAGCCACAGGCACTGCCCTCAGCCAGTTGTTTTGTAACTCATCGGAATTGATTGCTCTTTTTCAAACAATGTAGACTGGCATTCCACTGTATGAACATGCCGCTGCTTGTTAATCTCTTCTCCAGTGATCATCATTTAGATTGTCCCCAGGCTTTGGATGTTATGAATACCTAGAACACTCTTAGACAAGAATTTTTGTGGACACATGCACTCATTTGTCTTGCATATTCATCTGGACGTAAAAGATGCCTAAAGATTTCCACACTGATTATGCTGCCTCCATGCACACCACTCCTTAGTATTACCAATCTTCTACTTCCGCAGGGTGTAGCCCTTGGGGGTTGAAATCTCACTTCTTTTGTGGACCCTGTGCCCCAATTTTAGTCCCTTTAAGCCTTTGAGTCTGTCGAAGATTATATTTAACTTCTTGGTCTCCCAGCTGCTTTCCTGAAATTGGAAGATGTTTCTAAGGAAAATTTATCCCCCCAAGTGTAGAGTTCACCCTTAGACTTCTTTCTTCCCCTAATCCTTGCTCCTGAAATTACCTCACCATCTTTGCATGTCTGTGTTGTTTATATGTTTACCCAGGTGTGTATTTTTTTCGTCTTGGTTTTCTCAGTAAAAAGGATTGGATTTGCATTCCTGAGTCTGTCACTGCCATAGTTTTTCCTAAAATAAAGCACTTTGTTTTTGAAAATCACAAATGTAAATACAAGTAGAGAGAGTACAATCATGAACACTGTGTGCCCATCAATTACCTTCAAAAATGACCAGCATGAGGCTAAACCCGGTTCACCTATATCCAGGTAGCCCCTCCCTGAATTATTTGGAGAAAATCACAGACCTCAATGGTTTGTCCATCAATATTTCAGTGTGTAACTCACTTTAACCAAAATTAACTATTATTGCAACTGAGAAATAAGAACAATAATTATTTATTGCCCTTAGACACCTAGCCCCTACTCAGATGTCCCAAATGTCTCATGAATTTATGTATTTTTGGGGGGGCCCATATATGATATTTGACCACTGTGTCTGTCTTTTAAAAAATTTCAGGTTAATGTGAGAGTACAAAAGGCTAGGTTACAATATTTGCATTTGTTAGATAGAGACACAGTTGTGGTTGTAGCTGTGTCCTGCCATATACACTTACATTGTGCCTATTAAATGGAGGCACACCAATCCCTTCCCCTTCTTCCTTTCCCCCCTCTCTTATGCCCCCTCCCATCAACTTGAATTAAATTGAGTTTTTCTCTCATGTGGGTATGTATTATATCATCTGCTACTAAGGTTCTGCAGTATAGATACAAGCTCTTCATATCGGTATTGAGTACATTACATTCTTGTGATGCTTCACTAAGAAGAATGTGTTCCAACTCAATCCAAGTTAATACAAAAGATGTAAAGTCTCCATCTTTTTTAGTGGCTGAATAGTATTCCATGGTATCCATATACCACAGCTTTCTTAATCCATTCCTGGCTTGGTGGGCATTTAGGTTGTTTCCACATTTTGGCAATTGTAAATTGAGCTGCAATAAACAGTCTAGTCCTTATGACGAAATAATTGTTTTTCTTCTGGGTAGATGCCTAGTAATGGGATTGCAGGATCAAATGGGAAGTCTAATTTGAGTTCTTTGGGGATTCTCCATCCTTCCTTCCAAAAAGGCTGTATTAGTTTGCAGTCCCTCCAGAAGTGTAAAGTGGAGAGAAAAGTTCCTTTCTCTCCACATCCACACCAGCATCTGCAGCTTTGAGACTTTGTAATGTAGGCCATTTTCAGTAGGATTAGGTGATATCTCAGGGTGGTTTTGATTTACATTTCTTTGATGATTAGGGATGATGAACATTTTTTCATTTTTTTTTTTTTAAGACAGAGTCTATGTCGCCCTTAGTAGAGTGCTGTGGCATCATATCTCACAACAACCTTAAACTCTTGGGCTTAAGTGATTCTCTTGCCTCAGCCTCCCGAGTAGCTGGGACTACAGACACCTGCCACAATGCCTGGCTATTTTTTGGTTGCAGCTGGCCTTGTTGTTTAGCAGACCCAGGCCAGATGCAAGCCCGCCAGCTTTGGTATATATGGCTGGCACCCTGCTCACTGAGCTACAGGTGTCGGGTGGCGCCTGTGGCTCATCGAGTAGGGCTCTGGCCCCATAAGCTGGAGATGGTGGGTTCAAACCCAGCCCTGGCCAAAAAAGAAAAAAAAAAAAACTCACTGAGCTACAGGTGCCGAGCTAATTTTTTTCATATTTTTGTCGGCCATTCTTCTGTCTTCCTCAGAGAAGGTTCTGTTCATGTTTATTGCCTAGTGATAGATGGGATTATTTAGTCTTTTTGGTTGATTAATTTGATAAGCTTAGATATCAAGCCTTTGTCAGATTCATGACATGCAAATATATTTTTAAAGTTGTCTATTTGTGCTAATGTTTTGTCCTTAGCTGTGCAGAAGCTTTTCAATTTAATTAAGACCCATTGCTTTGCGTTTGGTGTTGCAATTGCCCCTGAAGCTGCCTTCATAAAATCTTTCCCCGGGCTTACTTACTTAAGAGTTTTTTTCCACAATTTCTTCTAGGATTTTTATCATTTCATGTCTTAGAATTAAATCTTTTATCCATCTTGACTCAATTTTTGTAAGTAGTGAGAGGTGCAGGTCCAGTTTCATTTTTTTACATGTGGTTATCCAGTTCTCCAGGACTATTTATTGAATAGGGATTCTTTTCCTCAGTGTCTGCTTTTGTTCGGTTTATCAAAGACCCAATGGTTACAAGAAACTAGTTCCATCAACTGGTTTTCTATTTGATTCCATAAGTCTAGGTCTCTATTTTTGTGCCAATACCATGCTGTTATAAGCGCTGTGGGCTTGTAATATAACCTAGAGCCTGGTAGAATGAAGCCTCTGGCTTTGTTTTTACTACTAAAATTTGCCTTGGCTATATAGGATTTTTTCTGGTTCCATATGAAACACAGAACTAGTTTTTCTAGTTCTTCAAAGTATGATTTGGTATTTTAATGGGGATTGCATTGAATCTACAGATTTTTTTTTAGGTAGTATAGACATTTTAACAATGTTGATTCTTCCCAGCCAAGAGCATGTTATGTTCCTCCATTTGTTAGTGTCTTTTGCTGTTTATTTTCTAAGAGTTTCATAATTAATTCTCTTTGTAAAGTTCTTTCATGCCTTTTGTTAGATAAGCTACTATGAAGGGAACTGTGTCTTTGATTAGCTTATAAACTTTGCTGTTATTGGTACATACAAAAGCTACTGATTTGTGGACATTGATTTTATATCCTGAAGCGTTACTGTATTTCTCATCATTTCCAAGAATCTTGTGGTTAGGTCTCTGAGGTTCACTAAGTATAAGATCATATCATCATCAAAGGGTGAGAGTTTGACCTTCTCTGCCCCCATTTGGATCCCATTTATTTCCTTCTCTTGCCTGATTGCATTGCCTAGAACTTCCAGGACTATGTTGAAAGTAGTGCTGATAGAGGACATCCTTTTCTGGTTCCAGTTCTAAGTGGAAAAGCTTTCAGTTTTGTTCCATTTAGCATGATATTAGCTGTTGGTTTGTCATAGATGGCTTCAATCAGCTTAAGAAATGTGCAACCTGTGACAATATTCTTAAGTGTTCTTGTTATAATGGGATGCTGAATTTTGTCAAATGCCTTTTCTGCATCTATTGAAAGGATCATATGGTCAAAAAATAGAGCATTTTGCTTCTGTTGATATGGTGAATTAAATCTATGGATTCGCATATGTGATACCAACCTTGTATCCCTGGGATTAAGCCTACTTGATCATGATGTATAATTTTTTTAATGTGTAGCTGCAATCGATTAGCTAAGATTTTATTGAGTATTTTTCCATTGATATTCATCTGTGAAATTGGTCTGTAGTTCTCTGTTTTAGATGGGTCTTGTTCTGGTTTTAATATTAGGGTGATATTTACTTAACAGAACATGCTGGGGAAGTTTCCTTTCTACTTAATATTTTGGAATAGGTTCAGCAGTCTAGGTACAAGCTCTTTTTTTTTTTTCTTGGAAGATTTTTTATTTTTTCTTTTATCTGAGTGCTTGATATTGATAGAGATCTATTTTTTCCTGGTTAAGTCTTAGGAGATGGTGTTATTCCAGGTATTAGTCCATTTCCTCCACATTGTCAAAGTTCTGGGTGTTGAGTTTCTTATAGTAGTCAGAGATAATCTCTTGCACCTCTATGGTATCCCTGCTTATTTCTCCTTTTTCATTTCTGATTTAGGCTATTAGAGATTTTAATTTTTTATTTCTGGTTAACCTGGCCAAAAGTTTATCAATTTTATTTATTTTTTTGAAAAACCAACTTTTTGTTTCATTAGTTTTCTGAATGAATTTTTTGTTTTCAATTTTACTTATTTCTGATTTAATTTTGGTTATTTCTCTTCTTCTGATAGGTTTGGAATTTTATTGCTCTTCTTTTCCATTTCCTTAAGATGATACTTTATGGCTCGGTGCCTGTAGCTCAATGGCTAGGGCTCCAGCCACATACACCGGAGGTGGCGGGTTTGAATCTAGCCTGGGCCTGCCAAACAACAATGACCACACCAACCAAAGAATATCTAGATATTGTGGCAGGTGACTGTGTCCCAGCTACTTGTGAGGCTGAGGCAAGAGAATTGCTTAAGCCCAAGAGTTTGAGGTTGTGAGCTGTGATGCCATAGCAGTCTACCAAGGATGACATAATGATTCTTTGTCTCAAAAAAAAAAAACAAACCATACATTATGTTGTTGATGCGCTTTTCTTCAGTATTTTGAATGTAGAAATCAAATCTGATATATTTTCCTCTTAGGAATGCCTTTCCAGTATCCAACAGGGTTTGGTAACTTGTCAGTTATTTGTTGTTATGTTTGAGCAATTTAATAATTTCCTCTTTTATCTCTTCCTTGACTCTACTGTCCCTCAGCGTAAGGTTGTTTAATTTCCATGCCTTTATATGGGGATAAAACATTTTGTTGGAGTTGAGTTTCTTCCTTTATTGCCTTGTGGTCTGAGAGGATACAAGGTAAAATTTCAATCCTTTTAATTTTGTTGAGGTTTTTTTTGTGTATACTGTGATCTATCACATAGACTCTTCCATTGCCTCATGAGAAGGATGTGTATATTCCTTAGTTTTGGGATGGTGTGTTCTGTATATTTCTATTAACCCCATTTGTTCTAGGGTAACATGTCAGTCCCTTGTAGTTTTGTTTAGTTTCTATTTAGAGGTTATTGCCAGTAGTGTTAGAGGGTGTTAAAGTTATTGGATATTATGATGTTATAGGATATCATATCATATTGCTTAGACCAAAAAAAGTGTTTCATAAATCTGGTTGCATTTAGGTTCAGTGCACAAATATTTAGAATTGAAATGTCCTCTTATTGTAATGTTCCCTTAACTGGTATGAAGTGACTATCTTTCTCTTTCTTAACTTTAGTTGCTTTAAATCCACTTGTATCTGAAAATAAGATTTCAACCCCTCTTTTTTTTCTGATTTCCTGAAATATTGTTTTCCAGCCCTTCACTCTGAGTCTTGTTGTGTCCTTGAAGGTTAGGTGTGTTCCTGGAGACAGCATATAAATGGCTTGTGCATTTTTATTAAAATGGCTTGTGCTTTTTTTTAAATCTAATTGGCCAGCCTGTGCCTATTCGATGGGAAATTCAAGTCATTTACATTTATTGAGGGAATTGATCAGTATTGGGATATTCTATTCTTTTCATTTTGTGAAAATCCATTCCTTAGTTTTATGCTTTGTGCCATTGTGGAAGCTAGGATTTTGTCCTTTAGTTTCTGGGTATTTACTCTACTGGCAGTCCATTGTGATGGTCAGTGTGGAGAATAGGTGTAAATATTACATGTACAGCTTGTCTTTTTGTAGCAAATTTTCCCAATGTTTACATATCAGAAAAAGATTTGATTTCTCCATTGATTTTGAAGCTTAGTTTAGCAGGATACAGAATTCTGGGCTAAAAATTGCTTTGTATAAGAAGGTTAAAGGTACATGATTATTCTCTTCTGGCTTGGAAAGTTTCAGTTGAAAAGTCCACTGTCAACCTATTGGATCTGCCTGACTAAGCCAATTGGTGCTTACTCCTGGCTGCTTGTAGAATTTTCTCTTTCATCTTGACTTTGGGAATTCATTACAATGTGTCATAGAGATGCTTTCTATGTTCAGGCAACCTGGAGTTCGATGGGACATTTTCACTTAAGATAGCTTCTGGTAGAGCTTCCATTCCTTTGGGATGTTCTTTTTCTCCTTCAGAAATCCCTATAATTCATATGTGTGAATGCTTCATCAAGTCCCATAATTCTCTGAGTGGATATTCTGCTTTCTTTCTCTTATTTTCTGCTTCTTTAACTACCTATATTAGTTCAAGAAGTTTATCCTCTAGCTCTGAGATTCTTTTCCATGTTATTGGATACTATTATTGATACTTTCTACTATATCTTTAAGTTTCCTGATTGACTCCTTCTTTAAGCTATGCCATATCCTTTCTATGTTCTTCATATCTTTCATTCATTTGTTTGTTCTGTTTTTGGATTTCCTTTTGATTATTTTCTACTTTCTTGTTAATTCTCTTCATTGTTTTTGACATCCGTATCTTAAATTACCCTTGTGTCATTTCCATTATATTTTTATAGGTGGAATCCTCTGCTGTGGCTACCTCATGATCCCCTGGTGAGGTTACTTTGTTCTGCTTTTTCCTGTTGCCAGATTTTTTCTGTTGGTTCCTCTTCATGTATGTTTTCTTTTTGTTCATTCTCTTCCTCTACTTTTTCCTCTCATTGCCTTTTTTACTTTAAATTTTCTTGTCTCAGAGCTTAGGTGTTGAAGTGACCCTTTGGCATATGGCCATGAAGAGATGGGTAAAGAGCAAGAAGAGAGAATGAATAAAAAGATAAATAATGAAAAAAGAAAGGAAAGAATTGAAGAAAAAGGGAGAAGAAGGACAGAAAGGGATAAAGAGAGCTACAGGAGAAACAGTGTTGTCTTGCTGGGTACTATGGCCACACTCGCAACTCTAGGACTTTGGGGGGCTGGATTGGGCAGGTCCCTTGAAGTCAGAGGCTCCTTCCTAGCCTGGGTGAAAGCAAGACCCACCCCCACCAAATATAGAAAAAGATCAGGAGTATGTTACAGTGGAGACCTACCAATACCATTTTTCCAAAGGTCACAGCTAGAAGGACACCCTAAGCCATGACCTCATGTCCTTCTTGAGACAGACCAGTGCTATGAACACCCAGTTCTCAGAGAAAAGAAAAAAATAATATTAATATGGATAGTTAGAGAAAATTAAAAATACAATTATGTAAGAGGGAAAGAGAGAGATATCTTAATTGTTGTGTGGGAAACATGAGAAATTTGTGTGGGAAAAATGAGAAAAGCAGAAGAATGTCTACCAAAGGAGAGAAAAAGGAAGAGAAATAAAAAATAAAGAATAAAATGGTCTGAAAAATAGAGGAGCCCTTGCTATTGAAGAAAATAAAATGAAAATGTAAAAATACAACCAAACCAGATAAAAACAATAAGAACAACAGCAAAAAGGAAAAAAAAAAAAAAAACTAAGGGAAAAATTGAGAAAAATATCAATAAATGAAAAGAAAAAATATTGTATGTGTGTGTGGGTGTGTGTTGCAATATATTGCCTGCATAGTGGAGAACACACACGATGGTTTTGCTGTATAAGACTCTTGTCTTCCTGATTTATTTGCTCTCAATCTTGTTCTAGTGGCTTTGTTATCATTCAGTACCCATGGAATTGGGATCCTGAAGCTCTCACCAGATTTCTTAAGAGGCATGTCAAACAGTGTCCCTGACAACAAAGTAGTCTTCCCTGCAGGTGTGAGAGCTGGTCAGCTCACCCCCAAGGATGGTTGCCTGAGCTCAGCTAGCATACCAGAGCCAGCTGTGCACTAGACCCTGCAGACTGTTCCTTCCCACAATGTCAGTACCCTGCTTATAGCCAAGCCAACAGAGATCTACCCTCCCGCCCAGGACTAGCCACCAGATGCTATTGGAATTTATTTGCTCTCTTAGGCTCACTTCCAAGGCAGCTCCTGTAAGCAGCTCTCAGTCCAAAATCCAAAAACTGCAGAACAGCCCTCTCCTGTCCCTAGTCTTCTGCAGGAGGACTAGCCACCGGTCTCTGCCCATGTCTGGGCACTTGCCTTCTGTGCTGGTCTTCCTCAGGTCAGACCTACTCTCTGGAGCCTGGAATCTCCTACTATTTCCCAAAGAGTGACATTTTTGGGTAGGTTTCCCCCAGCCAGAGGTAGCTGGAGTCCACTCTCCCCTGTCACACTGCAAGTGGCTGGTAAAGAGATATCTCTAGTCCATCACCTTGTTCCACCTTCTTAGGGGTGTCTCTTAGGGATCATTTAATCCATGGCTTCTTGCCTATCCTCTTTTTTTTCTTTACAATTTATTTATTGACAGAACTGAGTCCATTACAGTATTCCACATTCTGGATTTCACTGATTGAATTACTGTGGTTTTTAACATGTTCTTCTATTTCTATGTTTTATAGACATTGGAAACTAAATGTAGATCACTGATCAAAACAAGATTTTATTTTTTGATAAGGCTGCTATTTTGGAGGTATTTAATATCAGTTTGCCTCATGTTAATATTAGGTTCAGCTATTATCAGTCTGATCCATCTATTATATAATTTCCCTTCTGCTCTTTACCTAAAGGTTAGAAAAATTATTAATGATTACTGCTTACATGTATTTTTTTTGCAATATTAAAATCGATGATATTGTAATTCTTTTTTTCCCTCTTTGCAACTGACTTATGGTTATTGATTTTGTATCAGTCAACTTTGGAAAATTGTTAATATTATAATTAATCCCTGGATGACTTCAGGGAATTATATCTATGTAAATAATATCTTTGTTTCTTTCTTTCCATTAATCACTTTTTCATGCTTCATTGTGCTGGCTAAAGTATCCAGTGTCCTAAAATTCCCTCCTAAGATGGTGTGACAGGGGAGAATGGACTCCAGCCAGCTCTGGCTAGGGGAAAACCTACCCAGAAACATCACCCTTTGGGAAGCAGTGTGAGATTCCAGGAGGCAGGGAGTCTCCCATTCTTATTCTATTTCTGTTCATTTTTACTTTTTCTTTTTTACAGCAATTTTATTAGGCACGTACATGTTTAAATCATTATTTCCTCCCAGTAACAGAAACTGCTTTAATATTCAGTAGCATTCTTTATGTCTATTAATGTTTGCTTTACTAAAGACTATGTTTTCTGGTATGAATCCATGAAATTGTCTTTCCTTGGTTTCATGTCTGGTTACTGCTCTCTCTCATTTTACATTCTATCTTCCTGTGTACTTATATTTTAGAAATCTCCTTTTTAAACACCATAAGTCACAATATAACCTTCATATCCAACCTGAAAACATTTGTCTTTTGGTTGGACCATTTTGTTACTTTTCTTTTAACCAAAATTATTAGTAAATTATAACTAATTACTCATCATTTTGTGATTTACATTTATCTGTTCTTTTCTCCTTTTTTTGACTTATTATGACTGAATATTCTTCTTATTTTCCCCTCTATTTATTTAGAAAATGAACAGGCTTGTTCTATTATTTTAGTCTTTAACATAAAATTTTAATATTCATAATCACACCTCCAAAATCAAAAATTAGTATCTTTATCCTCCTCAGGATAGTGTATGAACTTTGGAATACTACGTTTGAACAATCGTCTGAGCTACCAAGGTTATGCATTTTAGTTTGTTCTTTTTTAAATTGAAAAGTATACATGATTTTTACTGTTTCATGCAGTGAAAGTATGCTTGTACTTATCCACATGTTTGACAGGTTTTTTACATCTTGCCATTTGTATTTCACAACCTCCTCTTGAATTTACTTTAGTGAGGGTCAGTTGGTGGCCTTTTTTTTCAATTTCAGTTATTAAAAAAAAATCTCTCTTTTTTAAAATTCTAATTAGAAATTTTTTATATCAACTATTTTTTTTTCTGTTTCTTTTTTTTCTGAATCTCCTTCCACTGTCCTCTGGTTTCCCACTGGTGCCAGGGAAAGTCAGCTAAAAGTATAACTGCTGTTCCTTCAAAATATGTTTTTTCCTTTCTCTCTGGCTACATTTAAGTCCTCACTTTCTTTATCCATCGATGGATTTATTTTTATTTATTCTTGACAAGCAGCTTATTTGGAACTTTGTGGACCCATCACATCAAAACTGATACAGCAGTCAGTGTGATTCATGACATGTGAAAGGGCGCAGTGAACATGAGCTGCGTTACTGTCCAAGTTACATTGAGGTTCTGGTCACTCAGTCTCCAGTTCAGCAGTTCTGTTCTTCTTTCTTCCTACTAGGACAGTGTCTAGGAAGCCCTGAGAGTGCAGTGAGTGCCCAGTTGGCTCCTGAGTACATGTCTTCAGGAAAAGAATCTAGGGTAATAAGCATTTCTTGAGGTCTCAGAACATTCCTGGCATTCTAATGGAAAATTACACATGTTTTATGTTCATTAATTTTCATAACAACTCTATAAAGATAAAATAAAGCCACACACAGTGTGCAAGCTGGTGTGGGAGTATGAAAGCAAATACGGAGAGTAGTCCACCAGCTCTGGGTTACGTGCTCTGTGTATCTCATGTCTCTTGGTCCCCAGCATCATGCTAGAGCCCCACAGGCAGCTAGTTCCATGAGGATCAGCAAAGGACAACATATATTGTTATTATTACTGCTACCGAACTATTATAATTAGAAAGCGAAATCTCAAAACTGCAGATGCTGGTGTGGATGTGGAGAGAAGGGAACACTTTTACACTGCTGGTGGGACTGCAAACTGGTACAACCTTTTTGGAAGGAAGTGTGGAGAACTCTCAAAGAACTCAAGCTAGACCTCCCATTTGATCCTGCAATCCCATTACTAGGCATCTACCCAGAAGGGAAAAAATCCTTGTATCATAAGGACACTTGCACTAGACTATTTATTGCAGCTCAATTTACGATCGCCAAAATGTGGAAACAA
>CAUYON010110536.1:0-52447 GCA_963573935.1 Arctocebus calabarensis | reverse complement strand
AGCTGAACAAGCTTCGGGTGTTGGATCCAGAGGTTACCCAGCAGACCATAGAGCTCAAGGAAGAGTGCAAGGACTTTGTGGACAAAATTGGCCAGTTTCCGAAAATAGTCGGTGGTTTAATTGAGCTTGTTGACCAACTTGCAAAAGCAGCAGAAAATGAGAAGATGAAGGCCATTGGTGCTCGGAACCTGCTCAAATCTATAGCAAAGCAGAGAGAAGCCCAAAGACAGCAACTTCAAGCACTAATAGCAGAAAAGAAGATGCAGCTAGAAAGGTATCGGGTTGAATATGAAGCTTTGTGTAAAGAAGAAGCAGAACAAAATGAATTTATTGACAATTTATTTTTCAGAAATGAACTGAAAATTTCACTTTTATAGGAGGAAGGCAAAAAAAGGCCCAAACCAAAAAAACCTCTGTACTATTCCAGCGACTTGACTAACAATCTAAGTACATCAGTGCATGAGGAGCGCAGCCCTCTGAAGGCAGCACTGCAAGGCGGGGGGGCTCACTGTAAGCATCAGTACACAGCTGCCACCTGTGGCCACAGAGTAGGGGCTTACTTCTTGCATTCTTAGTCTGAACTAAGCAGTCTGTAAGCTTTGATCCTTTTTTTTGTAAATTAATAAAGCTTTGGAAGAAAAAGCAATAAACTGTTTTCCAAATGAAAAATAAAAATGAGGATATGATAAGTACAAATGTATTTCTTATTGAGATAAAACAAAGAAGACAAAATTAGTTATTAAAATAAACACTCATGGTTGCTTAAAAAAATAAATTGAACTATAAGTTGTATCTAAGAGTTAGATAAAGCGATGCAAAGATTAAGAATTAGAGAAAGGGACTCTTGGTTAAATGACTAGATACTATCATATCTTCTTTCATGGACTTAATAAAATGATAGTTTTAAGAAAAGTATAATTACTCTACTTCATCCTGGGCTATAGTTGTGTTCTATCTTTCATAACAAAGTATGAGTAAATATAAGTAGGTTTCAAAAATCTGTCAAGTATAGAACATAAATGTCTTAACATAATAATCAAGTAAATGAGGTGAAAGCTATGTTGATTGGTTTGATGTAACCACATCAGATTGTATAAAAAAAAAAATCAACACATAGTACCCCACATATGCACAAATGTATTCATGATCTATGGTATTTGACTTAACAAAAAAAATGCTTTGAACTACTGCAAGATTTTTAATAATTGCTAAAAACAAGATGATACCTTAAGAGTCAAATGGTTCTCTATGAAAATCTTCAATTGCTCTTAATAAAAAGCTATTTATATATTTTAAAAAAGAAAAATATAATTAAAGTATAACTGATGATCCAAGAGAGCAAGTGAAGGCCCAACAACAGACAGAAGACTTCATCAAATTTCTTTCAGACGGAAGATTGGTAATTGGCAATGCAGGGTAGAAGATGCCCTGGGCTAGAGTTAGAGTGAAGGTGGATACATGTGAAGAAGATGCCTACTGCCTTCTAGAACTCAGAGAGACTTGAGACCCTGAAGCCCTAGGTAAACTGAGTGAGAGAAAAAGCTGAAAATGTAGTTTATTTCAGTATCTGTACAATCTCCTTCCCCCTTTCCTTCCACAGAATGTTTGGCAGCCATTGGTGTTCTTTTTACAATATGTGGAAAGATTGCAGAGAAAAGACTATCTCTTCTTTCCACCATTTAGCACATCTCCAGGGTTTGGACCCTCTCCCTACTTCATCACCCTGAAGCAACACCTATAAGTGGACAAGCCCTGCCCATGCATTCATAGCTTCTCATAACATTCAATTTCCTCATTCTTGGAAAAAAAAATTCAACAAAGCTTTACCAAATATTCAAGGGAAGCCTCTGTATTCTTATCTGCCACCAAGTAATATATTCCCCAAACTTAGCAACTTAGAACAACACAATTGATTATCTCACTGTGTCTGTGGGCCAAGTTTTGGGGAGCAGCTTCACTGGATGATTCTGACCCAAGGTCTCTCAGGAGCTGTAAGTCCAAAGGCAGAAAGTTCTACATGCAACATGGCTCACTTGCGTGACTGTAGGCAAGAGGCTTCAGATCCTTGCTGGCTGTTGGCAGGATGCTTCAGTTCCTCACCATGTGGACCTCTCAACAGGGCTGCTTGAGTGTCCTCATGACATGGCAGCTGGATTCCCCCAGATTGAGGGATCCGAGGGAGAGAAACGAGGAAGCCTTTTATAACCCAGTCTTTGATATTGCACACATCATTTCCACTTTCTTCTATTCATTAGAAATAAGTCACTAAGACCAGCCCACACTCTGGGGAGGGGAATTAGAATTCACCTCTTAGAGGAAGGAGTATCAAAGAATTTGTGAACATATTTTAAAACTACCGCAGCCTCTAACAAAAAGAAGAGATTGAACAAAATCTAAAAATAATTTAAAAGGAAACTGAAGTCATACTGGCAGGAAAAGAGAATAAGAAAGTTTAATTGGTCTCCTCAGAGGTATTTGGGATGATCTTACATTCATTAAACAAAACATAAAATACAGAAAATAGAATTAAAAGAACCAGAAATAGACCTTAGAAATTAAAGTATAATTGCTGATTTCTCTTTTTGCCCTCTTTGACTTGATTTTCTGAAAATTTTATTTTACATTTTTATTGAAGTGAAAGTCATATAACAAAATCAACTATTTCAAAGTAGTACATTCACAGTGTTGTGCAACCATCACTTCTCTCTAGTTCTAACACATTTTCATTAGTCCGATGAAGATCCTGTTCTCGTTAGACAGTCACTTCCCAGGATCTTCCTCAGCTTCGGGCAACCCCTAATATGCTTTGTGTCTCTACAGATTTGCCTATTCTGGACATTTCATATAGAGGGAATCATGCAATGTGTGACCTCTTGTGTCTGACTTATCTCACTTATCATAATGTTTTTAATTATTGGTTTCTGTTTTTCAAATTGGTAGAAAGATTGGAGACTAAATCAGAAGAAATCTCTAAGGAAGGAGAGCATAAAAGAAAAGTGAGGAGAATAAAAGAGAATAGCAATGCTAGGAAATCAACCTAGAGAGTCCAATGTCTAATGGGAGTTCTAGAATAAGCAGAGACCATGGAGAGGAGAAGCTTATGATAGAAAGAATATAAGAAAATTCTCTAGAAATGAGGAACACAAGTACCCAAAGGATCAGCATAATAAATGGCATACTAAAGTGACATTTCAACTCATGAGTAGTTGAGAGGAGATATTGATGATTTCCAGAGAGGAAAAGAAAGAAAGCAAAAATGTAGAAGAATTAGAATCTGTAATTTTTTTCTCATTTCTCTTTTTTCTCGTGTTATCTGACTTCAATACAATAAAACTTAAAAGCAAAATCAAGACAATAGCATCTCTCACAAGCCAATGATTTTGAACTAAAGAAAAACTCACAAATAACTCCTAGAATAAATTAAACTTCAAATTGAAGAATATATGGAATACAAAAATATTTCAGAAAAAAAAACATATTAATGTTTCAAAATAGACCTTAGAGGAAAATTTTACTCTTAAAAATTTGTGTAAAGAAGAAGCAGAACAAAATTTGGCTTAAAAAAGCCAAACAAATATTACCAGTGTGCTGAAAAGCAGGACTTACTTAAATCATCTTTGTTGATTGTCCATTTAGTCTGCTTGGTTAGGCTGTTCATCCCCTGAAACCCAGTGAATCCATGAGCATACTCATTACTTTTCTAATAACTCTTAGATAGTAAAAAAAAAAAAAAAAAAAAAATTATATAATTACCATAGAGCATAAACATCATAGTCTTAAGTAAGTAAGAGTGTTTATGACACCTTTCTTCCTACCCCCACCCCCAATTCATTGTGGTTTGAATTTGAGTGAAAAGAGGAGAAGGAATAGATTACAGAAAACTCTTTCTTGACTAGAACTATTCTAAGGCGGCTTCACATGCTTTATATCTGGAATATGGTTAAAGTTAACTCTGTCTCTCTTTTTGTAAAAAAAGAGGTGGCATTTCTCCCTGTCACCCAGGCTGGAGTGCAATGGCATTATCATGGCTCACTGTGGCCTTGAACTCCTGGACTCAAGTAATCCTCCTACTTCAGCCTCCAGATTAGTTACAGATACAAGTAACTGTTATCACACTTGACTAATTTTTCTTCTTCTTATTTTTTTATAGAGATAGTATTTCACTGTGTTGCCTTGGCTGGTCTTAAACTCCTGGCCCAAGTGGTCCTCCCACCTGCTTAGACTGCAGGTGTGAGCCACCATGCCCAGCTCAAACGAACTCTTTCTTAAGTGCATTTGGGTGGTTTCTTAAGCAATTTCTTCACTGATATCCTCATTGAAAGTGCTATTTCTTGGGCATAACCTCTTCTGCCTGGTCTCCTGGGGCACTTCGAGCTTCAGTGCCTATGGGACAAAGATACTGTGACTTTCTAGGGGCCACCCTCTCATCCATTGCCACAGCCCACTTTAGCTTTTTCAAAGCTGGGCTGAGCACCAGTTCTCTGTGTTTCCAACTATACGGAACCCACAGATTTTCCTTTACTTTTCCTACTAGCTTGGGGTCAGGAAATTGTATTGACCCTACCACCCCTTGGAACAGAGTCTGACTTATGAGCACTCTTCAAATAAATGCTCTTCCCAATGTATTCTATGTCTCATCTCCTGTTATATTTTTATCATGGCCATTCACCTGACTACTTCGTAAAACCCCCCTTTAAATGTTCTGTGTTATGCTTCATCTCCCATCTCACTCTGGTATCTGGTAACTAGAATATCTTGCTTAATTAGTCAACCCTGCAATTTGGGAACATGCTACACCAGAAACATTGAAAATAAATAAAACATCAAATTCAAAAAGTTGAGAAAGATCAACTAAATAAATGTAAGGAAATTTAACAAAAAGGTATTAAATGAATTAGAAAATAAAAAATGGTAGAGCTGATAAAGAAATTCAAGAAAATGAATGTGGAAAAAGCACAATAAAATTTATCATTGGGAGACAGCTCAAATGTACTGCATTAGAAACAAACAAGAGAAAATACAACAACTCCAAAAGAAATTAAATTAAAAAAAAGATTTAGCAAAAAAAAAAAATTTCTTTTAGTGAAAGGAAATTTGAAGAGATGAGTGAATTTAATATTTTCTAGGAACTAGATCAAAATTGACTCCATATGAGATAGAAAACCTAAATAGACTAAAAACAATGGAATACATCGAGAAAGTTATAAAAATGCAACCTCTCTACATAAGTGCCAGATCCAGATGGTCCCAAAGGTAAATTCTTTCAAAAGTTCAAGTAACAGATGATTCTGATACTATTTAAACCCTTCCAGAACCTAGAGAAATAAGGATGTAGTCCAAATTCTTTTTATAAAACCAGCATACCAAAACTTGACAAAGTTAGCACAAAAACAGAAAACTTTAGCCCAATCTTATAACCATCATAAAAAACAATTTAAATAAAATGATGGCAGAAATTTCCATAGCATATTAAAAAAACAAAACACCACATTCAAGCAGAATTCTTCCCCCAATTCAAGGGCCTTGCTTGGTTGTAAAATCCATTAATGTGATACATTATTTTAGTGTATCCAATGGAGAAACACCAAAGAATCAACTCAGTAAATGCCAAAAAGGAATTTTAACTGAATTCAATACTCACTGCTCATTTTAAAGCAAACCAACTAACCAACCTGATATAATGGTAATAGATGATATACTTTCAATGTCATCTATCTATCTACTACTGTTGGTATCCAAGGGTTTGTGTTGAACTTCCCTCAATCTGCTTTGAGCAGGGCTTCTGACAGCCTCAGAGTAGAATCCCAATGCCACAGTGAACAATGGACGATGAACAATGGCTCAGCAAGATATTCCCTTCACAAGCGATTGGTTCAGATGTGAATAAAGAATTCTAGGATGTTCCAGCCAGGACTTTTAAATTTTTTCCTTCAAAGCTTTGAAGAAGAGAAGCTTTCTTCTCTTCTGGGTTATATGGTATATAAATGTCAGGTCTGCAACATGGCAGTCTTTTTTATTTCCAGGAGGAAAGTCAACTAGACAACAGAGCAGTCATGCAGAATAGGACAGAGGTCAGACAGTTGAAACAGGAGCCCTGGTCAAGCTGAGCCTGCAGCCTACCTATCATTGGCTGTTTTTATATAAGCTAATAGATTCTCTTTAATGTGCAAGCCAATTTTAGTTGGTTTTCTATTACTTACTCCTGAAAACACTCTGATTGAGAGTGATACTTTCTTAGCACAATTTAAAAAGTTTAACTCAAATTGAAACAATGGTGAAAGACTATAAACTCATTCTTATTACATTCAGGGTGTATAAGATGAGAACGGCACCCACAAAGGATGGCCTGGGGAAAATCCTGGTTTTCTGGAGTGTGAGGCTACAGAGCAATGGAATAAATGTGAGAATGAAAGGGTTTGATAGCCTGGGGACTCTGACATGAAGAAATCAGAGAAGACAGATGCCTGGAGTTGATTCATTCACAATTGGCTGAGTCAGGGGCTCTAGCTACTTTCCCTTAGACCAGTGGTTTCTGCTCGAGGTGATTTTCCCCCACAAGGGGACATTGGGGAATGTCTGGAGATGTTTGTGGATGTCACATCTTGAAGAAGTGATAATGGATCACTAGATAGTTGGTTCAGGCCAGGTATACCCCTAAACAATTTTCCAATGGGCAGAATAGTCCCCAACACTAAGGAATTATGTGGCCCAAGATGTCAGTAGGGCTGAGATCGGGAAACCTTTCCCTGCATTATTTTCTCTGTTTTGCTGGGTTATGTCCATAATTCATTCTGTGGCTCCATGGGTAACCTCACTGTGTAGTTTGCATTGTTCTCAGGGCACACATCAATGAGATTAGACAAATCATAAAAAGTGTTGAAAAAGGGGAGGCCAGGTGTCCTGATTCCCAGATGATGAGACTGTGTACTTGCTGATTCTAAGAGAGCCAATTGAAAACTTAAGAAATAGTAGAATTCAGTAAAATGGTGAATTCCAACATTAATATTCAAGACTAATAGTTTGCTAAATGCTAAAAATAGCCAGTTGGAAAATATTATGGGAAATGTCAAGAAGCATACAACATTTGGGTATAAATTTAGCCAGAGCAGAGCATTACCTTCTATGAAGAAGACTTATAACTTCTACTGAGAGACACATAGAAGGTGGTTTCAAATGAGAAGCTGTTGGATAGTAATATTCAATCTCATAGAGATGAGTATGGTCTCAAAATTAACTGATAAATTCCACTTAAAATTCCATATTTTTTATTTTTTTATGTTTTTTACTTTTGAAATCTAATAAAATAACGCCAAAGTTTATATGGACATAAACTCGTAAAAAGAGTTTCTTTTACGAAAAGTAAAACTCTTCAGAGTTTTTGAGAAAATTCTGAGAAAAAAATAAAAACACCTACTGACATGGGTTCAGCCTGATTAGACATTAATACTAAACTGTCTGAAACTCAGTATTAAAGCAATTTGATACTGGAGAAGAAATATGCAGGTGGGCAAAAACAATAGAGAATGCAGAAATAAACTCAAGTAGACATGGAAGAAGTAACTTCTTTCCTTTCTTCCTTTCTTCCCTCCCTCCCTCCCTCTCTTCCTTCCTTCTTTCCTTCTTTCCCTTCTTCTCCTTCTCCTTTCCTCCTCCTCCTCCTCCTTCCTCTCTTTCTTACTCTCTCTCTCTCTGGCATGGAAGAATTTCATTTACAGTAAAGGTAGAAAGAATTTCATGGTGACAATTCTCTAGCCATCTGGAAAAAAGAAATCTCTTTCAGCCCTCATATTTTAAATTTATATTTCAAATGAAGGACCCATGTTCAGAATATATAAATTGTTCACACAAATCAATAAGAAAAAAGATATTTAATGAAAAGATGAATATAATTCGGGAAAAGCCACCTCACAAATGGGGCTATCCAAATGGTCAGTGAGCACTGGAAAAGGAGCTCAACCTTGTTAACCAGGAAAAGACAAATTAAAACCTTTAGACATCCATCAATGACTAAAACTGAAGAGACAGACAATACAAAGTATTGACAAAGACATGGAGCAAATGAAGCTCTTCTACTCTAGTGGGAGTATACATTTGTATTACTCTGGAAAGCTACTTTCCTAACTACTTGGAATATGAAATTTAAACAACATGCACACATTGTGACACAGAAATTCAACCCCTAGATATATAGCCAACTTAACTCAAATGTCTGTCAACAGTGGGAAGAATAAGTTAATTTTGTTATATTTCAGAAATCGAATATATAGCAATAGAAATGAACTCTAGCCACAGAAGATAAGCATAATGTGGAGCAAAGAACAAATCCTGAATGACTGCACTTACGAATAAAACACTAATCTATCATGACAAAGGTCAGGTTATCCTTGGGGAAAAGGAAGGTCCTGCCTGGGCAGAAGCAGTGTGGAAAATGTGTTCTATTTTTGTCACTGAATGAAGAGGGTCCGGCCGCTTGTCACTGTCAGCCAATATGCCAAGAGATAAGAGTAGGTCCCCCAACCTTAATTTGTCAGAAGGTCAGAAATTCTGGAGAACAGTGAAAGTAGCCACTCCAAGACTGTTCTGTTCTTCCATTTCCAAAATCACAATTTTATACATAATGGTTCAAACCAAAGCCCACATTGACTTTTATTTTAAAGAGTAAATAGCACAACTCAGTGATAATCTATTACAACGTTTCCAATTCAAAAGTTAATTTCTTAAATCAATCCTCCTAAAGCAAAGATCACATTAACCTTTATTTTAAATAATAATTGGCATAACTCAGTGATCTATTACAACCCTTCTGATTAAAAGTCAATTTTCCTTAATCAATCTCCCTAAACTATTCAAGATTGGCATCTTTAGGTGAGAGCTACATTTACAAAACAATAAGAATGAGAGACAGGAGGTGAAGTAGGACCTAAAATGATCAGCTGTGTCCTATTGGCCCCAGCCCAGCTGACTCCATCTTATTCTCACTATATGTGCTTTCATTTTCTGATGTGCGTATGTTTCCTTTGTGAAAATTTATTATGTATTTGGGTTTGTAGGGTTCAGGGTAAAACCTGCCCTTTCCCTGAGAGGTTATGGGATGGGATGTTCTTTCCAGGGTGGGACACTTCTATCCAGGTGTGTCCCTACAGTCAACCCTATCATCTCCCTTGGTTGGTTTACTGAAAGTTCAACTCACAATTATGATAGATTAATAAGAGAAAGGTTTATTTCTAAATATCACACACATGGGGGCAAACAAAAGAATGATTACCCAATGTCTCAATGATGGTCAGAGACCTTTTCAGATGCCTTTTAGAAGGGAGGGGGAAGAATGTGGAAATTATAGGTGTAGCAAGTGGTTGCTTGGGGGGCTATGTAGATGGGGGGAAACTAATTTGCAAATTAACCTGAGAGACAGCTATTGTGTTTTAAATGATTTGGAGCCAGGTTTGCTAGCATTCAGAAAAGGTCAGCAGCCCCTTTGATCCCTAATCAGGTTAGTTGGGTTTTGTTAGGTAATTGCAAAACTTACTTCATCTCCCTATCCCAATTACCCACTAAAAATTTCAAACTTATGGCCTGCCCCTAATGGCTCTTCCCACCAGAGCAGTAACTTCTTATTGGCTATTCTACCATCCCGTCACAATTCTAAGACTTCCCCTAACCAAACCTATATAAGGGTGCACTTTTTCTTTTGGTGCTCTCTCTCTCTCCTTCCTCCCTCTATCCCCCCCTCTTTCTTTTTTCTCCTCCTTGATGCTGCTCTGCAGCATCCCGCACCAATAAAGACCTTTCATACAAGCCTTAGTGGTCTGTGAGATCTCTGTGGTCGAGTGCAGCCATTTCATCTGGTGTCAGAAGTGGAATATAATTAGGGAATGCTCCCAAGGATAGCTTCCATGCCTTCCATGGGATTTTAGCTTCTGAAAGCTCCCTATCCCCTTCTCACATTCCCGGTGCTCACCACCACATTGGCTTGTGTCCATCCGCCAAGGTGCTCTAACCAGCACTCAACACTGGCCTCATCCAGACTTGGTGAGTACCCCCATGGGAGTGAGTTTTCCCAAATTGTGAGCTGAGTTGCTTACATTCCTGGTGATTCACCCATTTCTCAAGGCTTGAGTTCCCTAGTCCCATTACCTTGAGTGGCCTAGCTCAGGGTTTCCATGCCTCGCAAGAGAATTCTTGGTGCCAGGTCTCAAGCTCTCCTCAGCCCCAAGGGTCTGGCACTGATCCGGGTATAGTGATGACTGTCCTAGACTTTGTTCTCATTTTCACAGCCGACAACAAAGCAGAGGAAATGTTTTCCCTTTGTCCTGGTCCTCGTGTGATTCTGCTCATGCTTTATTTCTGCAATGAATCGCCATGGGTGCAGGTTATTCTATCCCACCTAACTCCCCCTTGGGGTGCTTATTATGCCACCTGGTAGAATTAGGATTAGACTTAAAGTCAAAAAAAATTAAGTAAACTTTCTACCCAGGTTTGGCCACTTTACAAGCTAGACAACCAAAGTATATGACCAAGCTATGGTTCATTTGATTTTTCTTTAATTCGAGGCTTATGTAACTATTGTGAGCATATTGGCAAATAGAGTGAGGTCCCCTATGTCCAGGGCTTCTCCTACCTTAGAACCCGCCCAATTTATGTTCAGGTGATTCCAAAATTCTTGTAGCAAAGGGCTCTTCTACTATTTATCTCCCTGAACCAAACCTATTGATCCAGCAGATAAACCTCTGCCAGGGAGACAAGCGGCCACCAGTTCCGAAATCGGAGTAATTCCAGTTCCAGCTCCACCACATTAGGCTCCTCCCTCAACCACACAATTGCCTTCACCCTCTCTCCCTCCTACTTCCTCGTCAACCAATCTGAGCTCCTCTTCTAACTCCTTCCCTCCAACTAGCCCTCAGGGCTCTTCCATGTCATCTCGCAGTCCACAGTTGGCTGCTCCAAGAAACACTCCTGGACCTCTTTAATTTCTGTTTATGTTCCTTTCCCCATAACTAAACTCACACACCTTAAGGTTAAACTAGATTCCTTTCCTTCTAATCCTTCTCATTTTATTCAAGAGTTTCAATTTATTACTATGTCCTATCAACTTACCTGGCATGATGTTTTTGTTATTTTAGCCAATACCCTAACTTCTGATGAGAACAAACAAGTGGGGGATGGGGTGAAAGAGGCAGCAGATCAATTTCATATGTCAAACAATGAGCATCCTATAGGTGACACCACAGTTCCTAACTCACAGCCAAATTGGAATTATAATAATAATGCTGGAAGAAAAAAGTAGAAACATTTTTATTACCTGCACTCTTTGTGGACTTAGAGCTTCCACCAAAAAGGCTATCAATTATGATAAATTGCAGAAAGTGATACAGGATAAGTCTAAGAATCCTTCAGCTTTCCTCCAACACCTTACAAAGCTTTTGTTGAGTATCCTAACTTAGATCCTAAAACAATAGATGGGAAAAACATCCTCATAACTTATTTCTTCAACCAAAGTTACTCCGACATCAAACTTAAGCTAATGCACTTGAAGCATGGACTCCTGACACCCCAGGCTGTGATCTTAAGCACAGCCTTTAAGATTTACATGGGGCGAGATGATGTTTTCCAAAGAGAAAATTAAAAAAAAAAAATCTCAAACCCAAGATTATCAAATGCTAGTCAAAACATTACCAACAGTGTCACTAAGGCCATCATTCCAACCTGCCTAAGTCATCAGGGACCAAAGGCCACTTCATGACTCAACCACCTGGACCATGCTACAAATACAGTGAAGAAGACTACTGAATATGACATTACTCTAATCCTTGGCCCCCCGCCAGGGCCATACCCTCTTGGCAAAAGAAAGTGCCTTTGGAAGGCTGACTGCCCCTTGGCCCAGAGAGGACATAGGACCAGCCAACCTGCGGCACCTACAGCAGACTTGCTGGGGCTTGCCTCTTCTGAAGACTGACGAGACCCTGACTTCTCTGACCTAACGAAGATCACCTCTGTGGAGCCAAGGGTAACCCTGATGATGGGAGGTAGATGATTGCCTTCCTATTAGACACAGGACCTAGCTTCTCAGCTTTTAAAAGAGTTCAGTGGTCCTATCTCCCTCTTGCCTACCTCTATTATCAGGGTAGAGGGTTTTTCCCACATCAAACTTCTTTTTTACACTGCATGATTGGCAATTTCTCATTTATACATTCCCTTTTAGTGTTACCTTCCTGTCCAGTTCCCCTTCTGGGATGTGACATACTTTCCAAATCAGATACCACCCTCACTTTTAATTTTAATTTGATGGATGCTGACCCATCCCCTTCTGCCTCACTCTGCCTCATCTTTTCCCAAGCCATCGAAGACTCATCACCCTAGCCCATTCCACCAGAGCAAGTAAATTCTAAAGTTTGGGATACTAAAACCCCCTCAATTGCCTCCTGCTCTCCAATTCTTGTTAAACTAAAAGACCCCTCTATTTTTCCTTCTCAACATCAATACCTACTTCCCCAATCTAGTCTCCTTGAACTCCAACCGATTATACAAAATCTCCTAGAAAAAGTTTTAATGACCTGCCCACTCACCATATAATACTCCCATACTAGCAATTAAAAAACCTAATGGTACCTACATTTAATACAATATCTAAGACTCATCAATTCTGCAATCATTCCTATCACCCAGTAGTCCCTAATCCACACACCCTCCTATTAACCATCCCACCTCAAACTACTTCTTTCTCCATGCTAGACCTCAAAGATGCCTTCTTCTCCATTCTCTTACACCCTGATTGCCAAAACCTATTTACCTTCATGTAGACTGACCCTACTTCTCACTTCTTTCCAACTTATTTGAACTGTACTCCCCCAGGGATTCCATGAAAACCCCCACTTATTTGACCAAACATTATCATGAGACCTCTAGTCCTATAATCCCTCTCCTTCAACCTTAGTTCATGATGTCGATGACTTCCTGCTCTGTAGTCCCACTTTACATAACTCCAAGCAAAACACCTGTTCCCTCTTTAACTTCCTTGCAGATAGGGGATATCAGGTCTCTCCCTCAAACATTCAATTATTCCAACAAAAAGTCACCTTAGTGTCATTTTGTCCCCAGACTTCAAAGCTATTACCATAGACAGAAAAAGCCTTCTTTGTGACTTTCTCCTACCCACCACAAAACAAGAACTCCTCTCCTTTTTAGCTGGATACCTCAGAGCATAGATTCCCCACTTTTGGATCCCCTGTTCTTTATAGTCCAACAATGGACCTAAATTCACCTCCACCATTTCTCAAACCTTAACCAAAGCTTTAGATATCCCATGGCACTTCCATATTCCTTTCCATCCTCAATCTTCATAAAAAATAAAAACGTCTAACAAATCCCTAAAATCTACATTAACCAAACTTTTGCTTGAACTTCACTTAGACTGGATCACTCTTCTACCTCTGGCACTTATAGGCCTACATTCCCTGCCAAAGAAACCCTCCAACCTTTCTCCTTTTAAGTTGATGTTTTTTCTTTGTTAATGAGTCTGGAATCATCACTAATAAAGTTCAAACACTCCAAGAAAGCCTCAAACTCCAAAAAAAAAAAAAAAAAGACAACATAAATCAAAGTCATCAGGCTTCTCCTTTTGGTTCACTCAAAATCCACTCTGGTTTGCACTTCTATCTTTCCTCACACCTATAATTATCATCCTTGGACTGGTGGCAGTGGCTCCATGCATAACTCATTCTATTCATACTGACTCTCAAACTTGTCTCAACAGGTAACTACTCAGTTGATGCTCCAAACCTACACCCCAGATACATCTCCCAACCTACAACACAAGAAATTGTTCTTTGTGAATGGACTACACTCTACTCCAGGCCATAAGACTTTCCTGAACACCACTTCTAAACAGTCACCGCTAAAAGGACAGTCTGAAAGCAAAAACTTACATCCTTCCAATGAAAAAAAATCATAATCACCCTCTAGTTGGCCAGTTAAAACTACGCGCCCCTTTCAGCAGGAAGAAGCCACAGAAGAGAGAACTCAATGTCCCCTATCCCAAGGCCAACCCTTTATTTTTAACATATCAAGAAGGGAGGAATGTTAGGTAATTGCAAAACTTACTTCATCTCCCTATCCCGATTCCTCACTGAAAATTTTAAACTTATGGCCTACCCCTAACAGCTCTTCCCACCAGAGCAGTAACTCCTTATTGGCTATTCTACCATCCCATCACCATTCTAAGACTTCCCCTAACTGAACCTATATAAGGGTGTGCTTTTTCTTTTGGCTCTGTCTCTCTTTCGCTCTCCTTCCCCCTCTCTCCCTCCCCTTTCTTTTCTCTCCTCCTTGAAGCTGCTCTGCAGCATCCCTCACCAATAAAGACCTTTTGTACAAGCCTTGGTGGTCTGTGAGATCTCTGCTGGTCAAGTGCCGCACTTTCAGGTTTTATGCAGGTAGAGGGAAAGGCTCTTCCAATGCTTCCTGATCATGAATGGCATTAACTCCAAAATATTCTTAATACCAATGAGTCATATTTTGGGGTGAAATTTCCTTAGGTCCTGTAGGTTCTTTTCTGTATAGATGATATTCATCAATAAAAAGGTTCAGAAGAAATATAGAAACATAAAGAATATAGTAAACAAGCTAATGAAAGATTCTATACCACGTAAAAGGCCATTTCTGCAGCGTCTGTGACTCCTCCTCTTCCCATCTGCACAGAGTGAATAATGCCAACTCCAAATAGTCTTTATGAAAATGAAATGGGACAATGGATATGGAAGTGTTCTGTAATCTGTGAAGGGTGTTGTTATAATTTTTACCATTATCCTGCATTCCAACTGCTGAGAAGGGCATGCATAGAGTTATTACCACTAGGGCTGTCTGGCGCCTGCGTGCCCTCTTGTTCAGTGGCTTTATCATTTAAATTTGCTGTGGCTTTCCTCTCTTCATCACCTCCACTGCCCCACCACCCCACTTAATTCTTCCATTAAACAATGGAAAATGGATGGCCTTCATGTTCCTTCAGCTGATTAAAATCATTTCCTCTCTGTCAAGAGTCCATTCATGTAGAAACTGTGCTTCTGAAAGCCTCTTTAGAATCCAGTCTCACATGCTGAAATGACGGCCTCTGATAGCTAAACATTCCTGTTCCTTCCTGGCAACATTTCACAGACTCTATCTACATGCTCCTGCCAGAGCCCTGAATGCCTGGTATCAAGACTCTGGAGGAGGGTCGTCAGCTGGGCTCCTCTTGAAGATGGCTGAACACTGTGGCTGAAGCCACATCCACAAGTCCTACTGCAGACAGTGGGCATCATTAAACAGTCAACATGACAACAGTGGCTGTTTATTATGTACATTGTCGTCTCACTGGTCCTCAACACAGGCTGGTGGCTTTTGGTAATACGATCCCCATTTTACAAGTGTGGAAACAAAACTGAACTTCAGATATGGAAAGTAAAGAAACCCAAGTCACAGACTCACGAATTATAGAGACAATATTTGAACCTAAGTTTGTTTGACTCCAGAGCCACACTGATTCATTTATTCAATAAATATGTAGGAAAAGACTGCCCTGTGGCAGACACTTGTGTAATCAGTGAAAAACTTCCTTTCCCTGTGAGCTTGCATTCTATCACAGGTGATTGACAACAACAGATAAACATGCATAGTAATAAATAAATACATCATGAGAATGCTAGGAGGCCTGGAGTGTTGGGGAGCATGGAGGAGGCCAGTATGACCGGTACTTCATAGGGAGGGTCAGGGATCAGAGTGAGGTCAGAGTGGTGTCTAAGGGCCAGGGCCAGTAGACCTCACAGACCATTGTCAAGACGGGCTTTCTCTCTCAGTGAAATTGGGGTCCTACTGTTCTTGTAAGAGGACAAGGCCCAGTGGAAAGAAAGAACACCTAAACACCGAGATTATGGAGGAAGGGTTTATTTTAGCTGGTGGAGCCATGGCAGACTGGAATCCAAAAATGGCCAAGCTCCCTCACTGGCTTTGTCTTTTCTCTTTTTTCTCCAGTCAAGGGTTCTTTGTCCATGGGTACTCTTGTCATTGGTCAGTTTGAATCAAGCTGGAGAAGGTGGAGTCAGGATTTTTACAGAAGCAGAAGCAAGCATTAGTTCCCAGGTCCCAAGAAGTTAAGTTTCTACAAATTCCAAAGAGCTCAGTCACCATTGGGAGGACTTTGGACATGTGTCCTTGAGGCTTCCTGTGAGAAGACTTTTGTTCTCTCAGACCTTACTTTTCCTGGGGATCCTCTCTCGGTGTAACTGGATGAAGAGAATCTGGCTGCCTGTCACTGTCAGCCAATATGCAGAGAGATGGAGGTAGGGCCACCAAACTTCATTTGTCAGAAGGACAGCAATTCTGGAGAACAGGGACAGTAGCCTTTCTTTTTTTTTTTTTTTTTTTTGAGACAGATCCTCAAGCTGTCACCCTGGGTAGAGTGCTGTGGCATCACAGCTCACAGCAATCTCTAACTCCTGGACTCAAGCAAGTCTCCTGCCTCCACCTCCCAAGTAGCTGGGACTACAGGCGCCCGCCACAATGCCCGGCCATTTTTTGGGGGGGGGGGTGTTGCAGCTGTCATTGTTGTTTGGCAGGCCCAAGCTGGATTCGAACCCACCAGCTTAGGTGTACATGGCTGGCGCCCTAGCCCTCTGAGCCACAGGCGCCAAGCCGACAGTAGCCTTTCTAAGACTGTTCTGGTCTACTGTTTCCAAAATTACAGTTTTATACATAAAAGTCCAAAGTAAAAACCATGTTAACCCTTATTTTGAACAACAATAATTGGTATAACTCATGACTCTTAATAAACAATAATTGACATTACCCATGACCCAAAACAACATTCTAATCCAAAAGTTAATCTCCTAAATAAATTGCCCTAAACTACTCAAGATAAACAGCAAGAATGGGAGACATGAGGTATGTACTCAAGATACACACGTTTAGCTTAAAGGTGAATTTATAAAGCAGAAAGAATGGGAGACGTGAGGTCCCATAAGACCTAAACTGACCAGACCAGCTATGTGGTCTCAGCCCTAGGGTGAATGACTCCATCTTATTCTCACTATATGTGCTTATACTAGCAGGGTGGGAGCAGGGCATACAATGCCTGACTCCTACCTGTTCTGAAGGCTGGGTTGAGAAGACTCTGGGGTGGCAGGGTGGAAGCAGGGAGACTGGAGTGTGGCTGCAGGGGGTAGGGGCAGAAGATGTGTCAGGGACTGCAGGTGAGAAATGGCTGACTCTGCATGCATTAATATTTAACAGAGCCCATGGGGTGCAGGGTATAAGAGAAAGGGAGAGACGAGGAAGACGCCAGGTAATTGACAGCACTGTCAGTGGAGAGGGGAGTGGGAGGCAGGAGCCAGTTTGGGGTCTGTCAGCGGAAAGACAACACTCAGTCCTCTGAGTAGAGATGTTAGGGAAGCGGTTGGATGCATGCATCTGGAATCTGGGAGAAGTCTGGCATGAAACTTCTCTTGCTTTCAATTTTCTCTGTGGATAAAAGGAGGAGCAGCCAGCCAGTTCAGGTGTTGTCAAGGCTCCTGAGGGAACCTGGAGCCGTGGCCCTGGAGGAAAGCCTGAGAGTCCCAACCAGCTCTGAGCTGAGTCTGACACAGTCATCGCAAACCCAGCCAGGGCCTGGGGATTGATGACCTGCAGGTGCCAGGCCGACTGCAGAGCTCCTATATCGCTGATGGCCACAGTGAATATCTTGGACACGGCCTTTCTTGTCATCAGCCTTCACTCACTCTGATCCTGTTTCTATTCAGCTCCCAATCCCAGCTTGGGGATCCAACTGTGATTGCAGGCTGCCTCCTTGATTCTCTGGGAGAGGCACTCCTGACATTCAACTTGACTATTATTTGACCAAACTGCAGTTGGACCAAAGAGAAAGGTGCTTGCTGCCCACCCCCACACCCTGAGTAGGCAGCCTGACAGGCTCAGGGGCAGATGCTGGGGGTTAGGAGAGTTCAGTCCATGAAGGCCTAGGTCAGGCAGGCTGGCCCTGCTAGAGATGGTGAGAATATATCAGGGGTTCTCGAGAGAGACTGGTAGGCATCTGGTATCCCTCTCCCCCTGGCAGGGAGAAAGGGATGGAGTTGCCTCCATGTTCAGAGTGGCTTAGGGGTCAGTGTGGGTGGAGGCTGGAGGGGCTAGGGGAATCACAAATGGCAACCAAATCTGGAGGAGAAGTGTATCCACAATAAAGTCCATAAGGGTGATTTGAAGGGTCCTCAGTGACCAGGAGATCTCTGGGAACATCGGGGGTACTTGATTAGAGAAACAGACAGGACTATGCACCAAGGCCCATGGCTTCTGATCTCAGGGCCATAGCCAGGGTCTGACTCCTCTGTTAGATGGGATGTTTTTCTTACTTCAGTGGCAAATGCAAACAAATATCTATGGAAGCTACAAGATGGGAAATGATAAGTGTGGAGTTGTCACTAATCTTCCTGCCCTCTGGCATGTGGGATGTGGGACAAGGACTTCCGAGTATTAAAAACGTTTATACCTGTCCTCCCCCCTATAGGATCATATACACATTCTCATCCAGGCCCAGCAGTCACATGCAGATTTGGGGGTCAAACGGGCAGACGCAGTATTCTGTCTGTGACAAGGGTCTGGTCTCAATTGTGCCGAGTCAGGCATCAATGAAAAGTCAGGATGGGAACAGGGTCGAGCCTCGTCAATGAGGGGTCAAGGTTGTGTCACAGCTTCATCAGGTCAGGAATGAGACATACCTACTTCCAGGGGACATTTTTGTCCTGCGTGTGGCTAAGAGGCCTGCTCCCAGATCAGCCAGTCTCCCGCCTCCTTTGGTCTGCCTCCTGGTAGCCTCTGAGCAAACCAAACACATCCTGATTCCAGACCAGGGGACCCTGACTGTTCAGCCCTTATCCATCAGGCTCCAGCCCTTTGGAGGAAAGCTTGTCTCTAGCTTGAAATTAACTTGCTTCTGGGTCCTTTCCAGGCCCATGTGGCTCTGTTTGCCCACTGTGTGGCCAGGCCTGTGCTGGGCACTGTCATAAGTGAGCTCTCTAGAGCTTGAGAACAAGTACATGTCAGGGGATAAGGATTATCACCCCCATTCACATGCAGGGAAAAATGAGGCTTAGTTCTTTTTTGTATCTGGCATTTATGTATTCCTTCTAGTTTGGGGGTTCACAGTCATTTTTTACCCCTTTCACTTCTAGATCATACCCAATCTGATCGAGGCTCCCCAAAGGACAGAGAAGCAAGCCTATGTGATCACGGAACCATTTCCTCTTTTACCCGCGTGCCCAGAGGCAGGGGTCTCTACTCAGCCTGAGCCACTTAGCAAAATGGGGTTCCAGACTGAGAAAAGGCATGGCAGCGTAGGTTCTCTGCCCTCCTAGGAAGAACTCAGGCAGCTCCCTCCGGGGAAGCTTGGAAAGGGTTGTACAGAGCAGGCTTTGTGGGTCTTCAGAGGGCAGGAGCAACCTTCACTCAAAACAGCCGGTCATCGCCCCACAGGGTAGTGGTGCCCAGCACCACCACACAGCTGGCCACGGCAGTGGGCTCCTGAGGACAGTGACTGGGGCCGAGGGTCAGTTTCAGCTTTTGCTAAGGGAGGCCCCTTTGCTGCTGGGCCCTCTCCCTCTCAGCATCCCATGCTGGGAGGGTCATGGGCTGCTTGCTCCCTGACCCAGAGGTGGATGGGAGAAAGCAATTATACGCTTTGGGGTACAAATTGGACAGGAGGGCCTTGCTCTCAGGAAATCCTAATTACTGTCCTTTCCCTCAATGCGGCCTCTTTCTGCCTCCTGAGTTTTTCTTCTCCTTTCTGAAATCCACGCCGCCTTCATTCATCTGGAGACCCCCACCTTACTGAGCCCACTTCTCTGTGGGAGGAGAAGGAGGGGAGCTGGGTCTTTCGCGAGTTTGCAGAACCAAGACCCTCGTTACTCCCTTTACCACTGACCAGCAGCTCCTGTCAGGGCCTGACAAATGAACATGGGCTCCTCGGGTGACAGAGATGGATGGGGCTCCCTGCGCACGGGCCCCGCGTGCACTGCCGGTCTATGTATTCCTCGCCTTGGGATCAGGCTAATCAGATGGCCGTTTATGGAGCCATTACTCAGTCATTTAGTGGTGCTGGGAGGGGGAATGTGAGGTTTCACCAGTAAGACAATTAGGACCCTTCCCAAGAGCCTGCCGTAGGGGAGGGGCATACAGTGGACAGATGAGCCCATCAGGTGGTGATGATGACGGTGGCCCCTTGGCTCTCATTAGATTGGGTGTGCACCTGTTCCTTCCCAGGGCAGGGCCTGGGCTGACACCACTCATCACATCTCACGTGTGGTCCATTTGGGCTTTCGGAGCTGCAGCGCACCAGCTACAGAGAAAAAGAACCGGGTGCTCCTTCGGCAGCCTGCTGCCTTTGTTTTTAACTAGAGATCAGAGTAAGGCACCGCGCTTGGTATGCAGACAATTCCCTGGGAAGAGATTCTTTTTCGTTTGTGTAGTAATACATTCTCCATCCCGGGGCCTGTTATTGTACAATAAAACAAGAAGGCTGGGAATCAATACAGAAATGTGAAAAAAGTGCTCTGAATCATTTTCATAACCAGCAAATGTGGTTTTCAGCGGAGAAACATTTTCTTTCCTATTCTGAAATGGTGGGAGCAATTTTCAGGCCTGGGCACTGGGACTGAAGCTCTTTTCTGCTCTGTAAATATTACCCAGAGGAGAGGCCACAGTGCATGGGGTTGTGATGAAGCGAACTTGGCTGTAATAATCACAGTACGCTCTTTGAAGTCTTCTATCACAGGCCGGCTCTGTGCTCGGCACTTTCATATTTGAAAGATAATCTGTTCGAACAAATCCAAACAGGGTTGATCTGTTCCAGCCCCCTCATCATGTAGGAATTCCCTCTGCAGTATCCCCAACAGACGTTCCTAGAGGCTTTCTTTAACCACTTGCAGCGAGAACAACCCTGTAACTCTAAAAGCTCATGCTGTTTTCCCTTAATAGCTTCTGACTTCTGGTCTCAGCATTGGGGTGAGCACGTGTTGAAGTCTCCCAGCTCTGCTTCAATCATGTGCAAATAATACAAAGATAGATGCCATGCCAGTGCAAGTATTTGTATTGTGGTTTTGGTATGACTAGTCATATTACAAAAAACAAAAGAATAGGTTCTGTAGACTAAAAATGAAATGGAGATATTGATGTGCAGGGGCTGAAACTGTGAGGTCCGTGGAATACTGAGACTGTGAGCCAGCAATTCACTTAGGGAGAAACAAAGAAATGTGCCTTCCAGTCAAGGAAAAAACCCAGTCAATAGAAACTTATCCTGAGATGGCTCAGATCTTAGATGTAGCCAGGCACAGCCTTTAATGCAGCTTTGTAAATACATTCAAAGGCCTAAAGGAAAATATAATTCTTAATGAATCAACAGATGGGGAATCTCAGCAGAGAAATGGAAACTGAAAAGAACCAAATGGAAATTCTAGAACTGAAATTGTTTTTAAAAACATACTGGGTGGGCTTAATCGCAGATTTGAGGGAACAGAAGAATGAATGAGTGAATTTGAAGACAGATCATTAGAAATGATCCAATCATAGGAGAGCAGGAAGAGAAAGGAAATGGAACATGCCTCAGAAATTCATGGGACATTATCAAGTAATCTAACAGACACGTAATAGAAGTCCCAGAAGGAGAATTAATGCATTATATAAATTTGTATGTGTGATCACAATATAACATATATAGGTCAGAATATCAATGATAATAGATCAGAAATAACATTTAAAAACATAAATAATTAAAATTCCTCAAATTTAATAAAATAAATATAGACTTAATAGTTTCCAAAGTTTAGAGAATCTCAAGAATCTTTACCTGCTAATATCATAGACAAGTTGCTAAAAACAAAATACAGAGAACATCTTGACAGGAACCAGAGGAAAAAAGGCATATTATACATAAGATAACAATGATAAGAATTACTAGTGACTTCTTAGGAACAGTGCAGGCCAAAAGACAAGGGAATATCATCTCTGAAGTGATTAATGAGGGGGAAAAAAAAAACCCAACCCTGTTAATCAGACAATTTTGCTGTCTGCATTCAACAAAATATCCTTCAAAAACGAAAGCTAAGAGAACATGCGTGCAGCCGACCTGTGTAGCAAAAACTACCAAAGGGTGTTCTCCAGGCTGAAAAGAAATGAAGCCTGATGAAAAGTGGGATCTCCAGCAAGGAAAGACTACAACCCATGGTTTTCTCTCATAATTAAAAAAAAGACAATTGACTGTTTAAACTCAAAATTATAATATTATAAGCTATGATTTTTAAACATATGTGAAAACAAAAGATACAACAACAATAGCAGAAAGAATGGCGGGTGTTTGGATAAGAATATGATTACACTGGTATAAGGTTATTATATTTGTAAAGTGAGAAATAGGAAAGGGAACTGTGCAGGATCATGTGGGAAGTGGCATAGAACTGGCCGAGGATGCATATGATAAGCTTAGAGAACACTGAGACACGTAATAAAAAGAGCTATACTAAAAATCCAACTGAGACGAGCAAATACAATATTAAGAAATATTTGGTTAACCTGAAAGAAGGCAGTGAAGGAACAAGTGAAGAACAAAGAAGGAACAGGACTGATGAAAAGATGGATGGTAGACTTAAACCCAGCAATATCAATAATTACATTAAATGCAAGCAGATGAAAAGAGCAAGGTTGTAGGATATAAAATCAAATTTTAAAAGTCCATTGCATTTCTTTATACTGGAACAAACAACTGGAAAATTAAATTTTAAAAATACCATTTCAATAGAGTCAATAAACATAAAATACTTAGGAATACATTTAGGCAAAGAAGCGCAAACCTGGAACAATGCTGAGTTGAAGACGATTTAAACGAATGCAGAGATATACCATGTTTGTAGATAGGAAAATCTAATTTTATTAAGCTGCTTGTTCTCTCCAAATTTATCTGTAGATTCAATACAATCTTAACTATCATCCCAGGGGACTCTTTATTTTTTTTTTTGTAGAAACTGAAAAGCTGATTTTAAAATGTATGTGGAAATGTAGAAGACCTATCTAACTAGCTAAAAATGATTTTGAAAGAGAAAGCACAATTGTGCATCGCTTAGCAGCAGGGATTGGTATGAGAAAGGCATCATCAGGCAATTTCATCCTGGTGTAAATATCACACACATGTAGATGGTACAGCCTTCTGTACACCTAGGTGGGGTGGTATAGCCTCCTAGGCTAGAAACCTGGATGGCTTGTGGCACCTGAATACTGTATGCAATTGGGACACAATGGAAAGTATTTGTGTATCTTAACATCTCTAACCATAGAGAAGGTATAGTAAAAATATAGTGTAAAAAATTAAACATGGCACACCTGTGTAGGGCACTTACTTACCATGCAGCTTTTAGGACTTGAAGTTGCTCTGGGTGAGTCAGTGAGTGGTGAGTGACCGTGAAGCCCAAGGGCATTACTGCAGACTTCACAAACACTGGGCACTTAGGTTACTCTAAACATATGAAAAGTATTTTTTTCTCTTAAATAATAAATTAACCTTAACTTACTGTAATTTTTTTTTTTTTTTGCAGTTTTTGCCTGGGGCTGGGTTTGAACCCGCCACCTCTAGTATATGGGGCGGCTCCCTACTCCTTGAGCCACAGGTGCCGCCTACTGTAACTTTTTTTACTTCATAAACATTAAATTCTTTAACTCCTTGACTCTCTCGTACTAATACTTAGCTTAAAACACAAATACATTATACAACTGTGCAAGAGTATTTTCTTTATATCCTTATGCTATTTGATCTTAAATATAAAAGATAAATATTTTATAAATATTTATAAAATAAAATCTTATTTTATATCTTAAATATTTATGTTTTTATATTTTATATCTTACATATATATAAAATAACATCTTATTTTATATTTTAAATTTTTCATTTTTTACTTTTCTAAACCTTTTTAATTGTTAGAAATGAAGACACAGGCTCCGCCCTGGATACACTAATTCTTATCTTTCAATCCAGACTTATTTTCTGGATTACCTTAAGTGAAACAGTATTGCTGGATCTATGTGGGTAGGTGTTTACTCCTATGGTCTTCTTTCTTCCTCAATTTCTAGTTCTTCTAGCTACAAAAATTGTCATACAACTCTGTGGCAAACTGTACCTCTTATTTATTCTGTAACAGGAGTATAGAATAAAAAGTTCTTCCTTGAAAAAAAAAAGAAAGAAAGAAATGAAGACACAAACACACACGCTCGCCTAGGCCTGCCCTGGGTTAGGCTCAACAATATCGCTGTCTCCCTCTCCACACGGTGTCGCACTGGAAGTTCTCCAGGGGTAACAACACACATTGCTGTTAGCGCCTTTAATAACAAGGCCTTTTTCTGGAATACCTCCTGAAGGACCTGCCTGAGACCATTTTATAGCTAACTTATTTTTTTTTAAACAAGTAGAAGAAATTTACTCTAAAATAACAATAAAAAGTATAGTATAGTACATAAATCGGTAACAGTGGTTTATTATCATTATCAAGTATTATGTGCTGTACATGATGGTATTTGGTAGACTTTTATGTGACGATCACACGGGAGGTTTGTTTATACCAGCACCACCACAAACACCTTGGTAAGTGTGTTGCAATACACTATGATAGCTATGACGTGACCAGGCAGTGGTGATTTTTCAGTTCCACTGTATTCTAATGGGATTACTGCTACCTATGTGGTGACCTGTTGACTGAAACATCATCACGTGGTGTATGACTGTACAAAGTTGAAGAACTTATGCCCTCTGTCTCTTAAATCTTTCAGCTGCAATAATCAAGACAGTGTAAAGCCCAATGGGTTAGAGCAGAGCTCAGATCATGTTCATACCCGCATCTACACAGTCAGCTGATTTCCAACAAGGGCTGCAGGATAATCCAGTTGGGAAAAGAAAGTCTTTTTAACAAATCGCTCTGAAACAACTAGATGTTCGTCCAAAAAAAGTATGCTTCAAACTCCTACCTCACACCATAAAGAAAATTTGATTTGAAATGGATTGTAGCCCTGAACATAAAAGCTAAATCTGTACAACTTTTAAAAGAAAACATAAGAGAAAATGTTCACGTTTGATTTCTTGGAAAAGACATGAAAAGTGTGAACCACCAAAGGGGAACAATTCAATAAAGTGGACTTTATATAAAGTCTTCTAAATACGTCATTAACAAACATGACAAAGGGCTTGATCCAGAATATATAAAAAACACTTACAAGCCAGTAATAATAAGACAAACAACACAAGTTATGTGGGCAAATGACCCCAATAGAGAGCTTACCCAAGCTAGCCTTTATCGCCTAAATCACACCCAGGATAGCAAAAGCAGGATGCATATTTAGGGACAGTGGGCTGGGAGTCAGGACCCCCTGCTTTCCTCTCCAGCTTGGCTGTGGACTCACTATGTGACCCTGTGAAAGCCCCTTCCACACTTTATGCCCCAGATACCACATCTATAAAAACCGGGGGAACATTATTATAGCCTTCTAAGCATTTTGTAAGGCCCAAGTTAAATAGACTATCCAAAGGCGTTTGGGAACACCCCAGGAATGCCATAGAATGTTGGTGCCCTTCTTGACTCCTTGGACTATTATAGATAGTGGTCACAACAGAGACCTCCAATCTGAATTATCAGATATGATGACCTGGTTATCTGGATACCTGACAAACCCACATATGCTCATAGACACGAAAAACATGTAGCATGAAACACGTGGACATTACAGTCACATGTGCATCCATGCAAACAGATATGTGCATCTCCAACTCGCTCATGTGGGCACACGGAGGGCCGAACACATACATATGTGCACAGCCAGGACGTCCAGGTGCACATGTGCTCACATGTTCTCACGGACACACATATTCATAGGTCTTTAGTCTCTGGGAGTCTCTCCCCCAGAGCCCACGTTCAGTGCACACAGCTGTGACCGTGCAGAGGCATGCAGAGGGAGAGGCACACGCACTCTCCCGTGAGGAACTGGTGTGTAAAGAGGTTCCACCAGGAGAAGGCAGAGGAGAGAGGGGGTGTGTTCTGCCAAGAGTGGGTGGAGGCTTACGGGCAGGCTGAGGCATTGGAGGCAGAGCCCGGGAAGCCAGCACCGCTGTGGGGCTGAGGAATTCCCACGGTGGGCAGGCCTTGGCCATGGGTCTCGGGGACAGAACCAAAGACTTCGGCACATTTTTGCTTACAGAGCCTCCACCAGCCACCAGAAAGTGGGGGTGGGCAGGAGACGGAATTTGATCCAAAAAAGGAGTAAAAAAGGAGCATACTTACTGTGCTTCGAACTTCTTTCAAAAATAATTTAATTAAAGATCTTTGAAAAAATTTCACAGCACACCAGTGTGCTACACCACACCAGTTGATAATCACTGATCTAAGAGAATGTCAGAGGAAGGCCAGGACATCTCACTGTGTCATGGTCAAGGCTGGCCCCAGACCTTCTCTTCCTTGCAGCTAATCCTGCTCTCCTTTCGTAAGGGCACCTGGTGTGACTGGACCAGCCATTCTCTGAAAGCACTGCTGGGTTTAGACAGCCTGATCACATTAGCATTCAGCTCAGGGCAGGCAAGAAAGAGAACAAAATCAGGGTGGCAGGAAGAAAAACATGTTTCTTAACAGGACTGGGAGAAAAGGACTAAGAATGAGGGGGAGGCTGCAGGGGGTGCAGTGTTGCTCCGAGCTGTTTACCTGTAGGTAAAGCAGCAAATTGCGACTAGTAATAATAAGGCCGTTAATGGAGAGGCTGCCCTGAGCAGTCACCGTGCATCTGTGAGCTCACTTCATCCCAGACATGATGGACTGACAGTATTGTCCCTGTTTTATAGATAAGGACACTGGGGCTCAGAGAGGTGGAATAACTTGCTCAAGTTTACCCAGCTAGGGAGAGACAGGGCCTGTAATTTGAACCCAGGCATGTGTAAGATTCTCAGTAGGGCAAAGCATCCTACCAAGGAATAGCCAGAGAAGCAGACCTCGCTGCAGTCTGTCAACCCTGGCAAGATCCTGCCACGCAGGGCGTCTCCAATCAGAGGCTGCTCCGAGTCTGGGATAGTGAGGCTCAGAGATCCAGAGGGCACTGGCTATGAGCTGGGCACACAGTCCTGCATGAGACAAGCTCATTACATGGTGGATCTGAAGCTAGGAAGTCAGGAAAGTCAAAAGATCACAGTGAACAGAGCAGGAGGCAGGCCTGGTGAAAGCTGAATGCCCTCGAGTTGATGCTACAGAGGAAGCAGCCCAAGAAGAGATCTTTGTATGCCTCATATCTAACCCTCACTCTAATCTTATACCAACACCCTGTACGGGAGCTGTTTCACCCCCGTTTTACAGATGAGGAAAGTGCGGATTAGAAGTTCAATTGACTTGTTCTTAGTCAACTAGAGTCCAGATTCTCAGGGTCCTGTCCTGTGTGCCCTCCCCAGCTGCTCAAGGCAGACCATTTAATGCTTGAGCGCCTTTGTGTATGGGCTTCCCCAGGCCTATGAGAGCCAAGGCCTATTGGTCTTGGCTTATTTCCATAGGGTTTCCTCTGCATTGGTCTTGGGGTTTTCCAAGTTTCTCAATTCCCAGTCAGAGGGAAGTAGTGCTTCTTAATCCCAGCCCCAGGCAGGATGATGTGTTGGCAAGAGAGCTGGAGACCTGGGATCTGGCCCTAGCATTGCCTTGATCTGGCAGTGCAGCTTTGGGAAGCCATGTCTCCCCTCTGTTCAAGGTCGCACCTGTACAGTAAGGGTTTGGCATGGGAGACCTCTTAGGCATCTCTCACTCTGGTGGAGGGGCCAGCAAACCTGTTCTGTAAAGGACCAGTGTGAACTAAAATGATATCTTACAGCTCCCCCCTCAGCAATTGACTGACTGGACCCCCTCTTGGCCAAAAGGATCCCTAAAACTGAGTTGCTAACCATGAGAAAGGCAATCAGACAAGCCTCATCACATCCCCTGCCTTCTTAGAGATGTCCTCTGTGATTCAGTAACATGCCCAAGGCTGGCGAGACCTACCTCAGGCCCTCAATATACACAACAAACTTCTTGAGGTCCACGAAATTTGCCTCTACTTAAGAGTCCCTTTATCTTAAGCATTTCTTTTTTTTTTTTTTTTGAGACAGAGTCTCACTATGTTGTCCTCAGTAGAGTGCTGTGGCGTCACAGCTCACAGTAACCTCCATTTCTTGGGCTTAAGCGATTCTCTTGCCTCAGCCTTCCAAGTAGCTGGAACTACAGGTGCTCCCCACAACTCCCGGCTATTTTTTTTATTTTTATTTTTTGTTGTGGCAATTGTCATTGTTGTTTGGCTGGCCCCAGCTGGGTTCTAACCTGACAGCCTTGGTGTATGTGGCCTACTCACTGAGCTACGGGTGCTGCCTTAAGCATTCCTTTTCACTGACTCCTGGTCTTTGAGACAAAGCCTAACTCAGCCAATTGTCAGCTAAAGAATCTTTAAACCCACCTATAACCTGGAAGTTCCCCACCCCAAGATGTTCCATCTTCTTTCGCCAAACCAGTGCATTTTCCCCACAGAGTGATTTATGACCTCACCTGTAATTCCTGTCTCCCTAAAAGGTATAAAGCTAACTTGTAACCCCACCACAGCAAGACCACTTGCTCTAGGCTTCTCTGGTGTGGCTTTGGGTCATGGTCCTCTTCAGATTAGTTTTACAGAGTATGGCTTCTTTTCCATCTCCACCAGACAGGAAATACTTTATGCTTTGCAGGCCTTGTGTTCTCTATTGCAGTGATGCTACTCTGTCGGGAGGCTGAAGTAAGAGAATCGCCTAAGCCCAGGAATTGGAGGTTGCTGTGAGCTGTGTGACGCCACGGCGCTCTACCAAAGGGCGATAAAGTGAGACTCTGTCTCTACAAAAAATAAATAAATAAATAAATAATAAAAAATAAAATGATGCAACTCTGCCTTGGCGGTGGGAAAGCAGCCATAAGGAAGCAGTAAACACAGGGGCAAGGCTATGTCTCAATAAAACTTTACTTAAAAAAGCAAGGCACAGTCTGCATCATGCCCAAGGATCACAGTTGGTGGCCCTTTGCTCTGGATAAGCTCCGATTTCTAGGTGCTGGAGACATACACCTATGTCATAGTCCAATAGGGAACTATGTCATGCTTGTGAACCCAAAGTTCTAGTGCAGTGTGGAAAGTAGAAAATATTGAAGGAGTTTGCACAAGGTATAGCAGTAAATGACACCTGAACTGGATCTTGGCAGATGAAGGAAAGGGTATTTGAGGCAGATGAACCAGCGATGAATAAACACCTAGAGGCACAATAGTACATGGTGTCTTGGCAAAAGTTGAGGGATTTGATGGCTGAAGCATGATGCAGAATTGAGATCAAGGAAGATCTTAATTGCTGTGCTAAGGAACACAAACTTCCAAGCAAATAATTTTAAGTTATTTAACTGCTCTTCTATGACTAACGTTTTTCTTGGAAAGAGTCCACCCCATAACTGCTCATCTCAGTAAGGGGTATTGGGTATGCAATTTCTTCTAATTATGTGGAAGTACTGGTTGTTTCTTCTCTGTGGGCCCTAGGGGCAGTGATGGATGCCTGGGCTCAGGGCTTAGGGCTCAGGAGTTGAGCACGGCTGATTTGCATCACAGTGGAGCCCTGGGCTCTGATTTCACACTCTGCTCCAGGCCAGAGCAATTCCACCTGTGTCATCAATACACTCATCAAGAGATGCTTTGTCTTCCCCTGATCGGCCTAATTGCTCTCCTCATTTGGACAGCCCTGGAGTCCTTTAGTAATGAACATCACCACGTGCTAATATGGCATCAGGAGCTCACCTGCTTGTTGGCATTCCGAACAGCGTGGAGAAGGGAAAAGGCTCTGCTTGTCATTACCGGTGCAGAGCCTCACTGAGCTGTTCATGTGCAATTACCATCCAACAGTCTGGAAATTACAGTCCGGTTACAGTGGCTGCTAACAAGGACTAATTATACCACCACAGAGCTGCCCTGGACACTTAAAACAAATGGCTGCTGTGGGAAATTGGCGATGAGCAGAGAAAATCCTGTCTATTCTTAGAACATAGGAAAAAGATGCTTGAGGTAGGGGTGGGCTCAGCTAACAGGTCTTTAATATTACAACTTGGTCTTCCAATCGGTGTAATCAAACTAGAAGTTCATGGAGCCAACCACCCATCCATCTACCTGTTCATCCATGCATCCATCCGTCCATCCATCTTCCACCCAACCATCCTACCATATATTCATTCTTTCCATCCATCCACCATCCATCCATCCAACCATCAATCCATTCATCCATCCTCCATCCAATCATCCTACACCATTCATTCTTCTTTCTATCTATCCATCCTCTCAGTTCTATGGATGGAACTGAGAGGTTTGGGATTTATTACGGGGAAGATGGGGAGTCATCCAAGCAATATAAGCAAGCAATTTGTATTTTAAAATTATTTCTCTGGTGTGGAGAAAATGGATGATTATTAATGAACTATTGCTCTGTAAGTACTGATTGTGCATAGAAGATGATCCATCTTTCGATCATCCATCCATCCTCTATCCAACCATCCATCTATCTATGCATCCATCCATCCTTCTAGCCACACTTTCAGGCATTCATCTATTTAACTATTCATCCATCTATCCCTTCACTCATCCAACAAACTCTTGTTTGGTAGGAGGTCTTTATTTGAAGCATCAAATAGTCAGAGGTGAGTCAGCAGTAATCTTACATAAAAGAAAATGCAATAGGTACTCAATATATTTTTTGGATGTGTGTAAAAATAGTAAATATTTTCTCACTGAAAGGGAGAAAACTGTAGAGACTCAGTTAAGTGGGAGAGTGAAGAAAGAGCTGTAGTTGGTGTGAAGACCGAGAAGGTATGAAGAGCTGTCCTTTACAATACTCATTCCTTGGGTGAAAGAGACAGGAAACTGAAAGGGATAGGCTGTGTGTGTGCTTGGTGTTTGAGTCTGGAAAGTTACTTCATCTCTCTGAGTCTTAGTTTTCCTACCCATAAAATAGGGTTGAAAACAGTTGCTCCCTTGTAAGATTATTTCGTGGATTACATTAAATGCTGCACATGAAGTTCTTAGAACAATGCCTGGTATGTAGTAAGCACTTGGTGAAAATTAAGATTTATTGTGATTATTAGTTACCCTGGGCTGCCTTTCTTGACTCCCCAAGGAGTTTTACCTCTGACTATGGGCTCTGTCATTGTGCTGCCCACCCGTCCTGGGCCTTGAAGGTTGAGTGAGAGTCCACCCTTCATAGAAAGTGAGAAAGACCATCCCAGGAATTATCAATGTATAGATGCTGATGACACAAGGAGAGCTTTGGAGGAGTTTGGAGAATGTTAATTCTGCACCTTGTGATTGGAGCCCAGGGTGTGAGGGGCAGTGAAAGGGGAAAGAAAGCAGAGCAAAGGCCTTATCAGTTCAGGAAGAACTGAGAGGTTTGGGATTTATTACGGGGAAGATGGGGAGCCATCCAAGCAATATAAGCAAGCAATTTGTATTTTAAAATTATTTCTCTGGTGTGGAGAAAATGGATGATTATTAATTAACTATGGCTCTGTAAGTACTGATTGTGCATAGAAGACCAATGAGGTGTGGAGTTCAGGGGTGGAGTTTGGTGAGAACTGGTCAGGTCTTCCCTTGTCACGGCTGCCTAGAACCCTGGCACCCAGGCTCCCTGACCGTTTCTTTCTGTGACGTAGCAGGAATTTTCCTGCTATACGTTCCTCTACCCTGTCAGGATCTGTGCAGAGTCTGTAGGTCCCCATATTCTTCACCTCCACACATACATACTCACTGAACTCTGTTAAGTGGTCATTTTAGCTCTCCTTAATATATCTCCAGTGACGAGGACGTCGTTCATTCCTGAGCCAGCCTGCTTCCTCTCTGGCCACCTCTGATAGAAAATCCTACATCATATGAAACTTCAACCCATTTCTCCATGTATTCTAATTATTCACCCTCCTTTTACTCTTGAGGGGCTGGGCAGAATAGGTCTCAATGGTGGCCTATGCACACTGCTTGTCCTGGGGCAAGGACCCAGGCTCAGTGTGTGGTCAGTGGTCAGTGTGGGACCACTTGAGTTCTTGGGCTGCAGCTGGACTCAGGGTGGGGCAGTGCCCAGGAGGGCTATGGTAGACTGACTGCCCAGTGCACCTGCCTCCTGGCACTCACATGCTGGCGTAGTCCCTTTCACTGGGACTCTTACTGAGATTGGCCATGTAACTTGCTTCAACCAACAGGATAAGTCAGAAGTGATGCCACACTGGCTCAAGACTTGCCTTCATGAGGTCTGCACCTTCTGTTTAGAATGCCTGGAAGCCAGCCTCCACGCACAGAAGCCTGAGTTAGACTGATGTGGAGAGGCCGTGCAGAGAGAGGCTGCCTGGCAGGGCACAGAGAAGCCCTCTGGGACTCTCCAGCCCCACCCGAGCTCTCCATTGAGTGGAGCCACATGGCGACCTCCCCTAAACCACGTGGAGCGGAACTTCCTGGCTGAGCCCACCTTCCCCCAGGATCAGGAGGAATAAACCACCCTCTTGCTTTATACCTGCGAGTACTGGGGTGGTTCATATGCAGCAGTAGATAACTAGGTTTGGATCCTGAGCAAGTACTTCCCACCCACTCCCAGGTCAAAGTCAGGTCCCAGCTGCAGCCATCGCCTCTGAGTTTAAATCAACCTGCTACCATTGACTCCTGTGTGGTCCTTGGAATGTCACAACACTTCTTGGGCCTCAGTTTCACCATCTCTCAAGTGAAGAGACTTTAAACTCCATGATTTCTTCTCTTCTGGCTTTTCTTTAATGAGGTCGGAGGGCTCTGGGTGAGGGATGAACTCTCATTCTGAGAAAGGGGCACCTTCCCCAGGTGTGTGCTAGCATTGGTGACGTTTCTCACACCCAAGGCCTCACTGCCAGTAGAGTAGCTGGGGCCAGTCTTCCCGGCTGACCCCTGGGAGTCTTCCACTTCTATCCCAGGCTGTGCTACAGTTAATCCCATGTTCCACGTGGTCCAGGGACGAGGCTGGGTTAGGGTGTTGTCTAACGGGGCATGTCAAACCACAAACTGCTCCACGCTGGCCCTTCTGCCTCTGCTTCCTTGATCCTCATTAGGTTTTGGCAATAAATGATTCACGTAGAGGGCGATGGGAACAGGCTGTGATGTTTGGAGCACTTTTCCCTTGATCACTTAACAGCCGGCTCCCTATTTTACTACGCTATCAGCAAAAATAAAATCGTGATGTTCATGCAAATTGTGTTTGTATGATCACATCTGAAAGGGTCTGTGGATCAAATTTTCTAGCCAATTTATCTGAATGTGAACTATTAAACTTTTCTTTTATTGTCAACAGAAGATGCTCTTAGAGAATGTACTATGTCAACTTCAGAGGAAGCCCGGGGATGGGAGGGGAGGCAAAACCCTTTTCTGTAGGAGATGAGTGAGGCGGTGGGAACTCAAACTGGAGAAGAGAGAGTGGGACCCAGGCCCCACCTGTGGAGCTCATTAGCGTCCTCTCTGGGTCAAGTGAGCAGGTGCCATGGGGCTTTGCTGCTCAACACAAACAACTGGCAATCAGAGGCCAGCCCAGTCAAACAGAGCTTTCTAGAAGAGCTGGCCAGAGGGAGTGGTCTGCCTTAGGAGGGTGTGTGACCCCTAAAAGCCAAGATTCAGAGAGGGAAAACCTCTTCCCAAGGTCACCCTGCTGCTCAGCTGAAATACTGGGATTGACAGCTGCTGCTCCTGTGAGCACGTGGTGTCTGGAGACCAGGAAGAGGGCAGAGGGGTGTCCTTTCCAGCCAGTCTGTGTCCCTACCACTCAAAGGCAGGATGTTGGGCAGGATCGTAATAAAGATCCCCTTTGCCTCTGAAGCCTTTCCTCAGTGGGACACAGGCAAGGTTGCCATCATAGCTCTTCTTGGCTGCCAGGCAAGCAGAATGCATCAGATGAGCCTCTTCAATATTTATTTTCCCAACAGACCCGAACGATTCTGAAGAGACACAATATTATGTTTCTTAGAAACTTCCCTGAATACATATTTATCAAGAAACCCTGAAGACGTGAAGAAGGGCTTAGACCTATTTATTTATGTATTCAGTCATCTCTGGGGTGTGGGTTATGCAGGCGTGAACAAGAAGAGACAGTAATTAGATTGCACTTGGACTGATCCCTGCTCCAGGGATGGGATTAGGGCCCGGCTGCCAAAGCTTTGTGGTCTCCCGCCCTCACGATGCTGGTCCTTCAAGTTTATGCCTCTGGGATCACTGCTTCCTAAACTTGGCTGCACAGGGGACTCATTCGGAAAATTAAAAAAAAAAAATACTCATGCCTGTGTCCTACCTATAGAGATTCTGATTTAATTTGCCAAGGGGAAGCTCTGGGACTTTGACAAGCTCCCTGGGTGATCCACCATGCAGCAAAGTTTGAGAACTCCCCATTTAGGCCGAGAACCTAGCAGGCCAGGCGGCCCTCTTGGGTCATCCTGCCTCCTTCTCTAGTTTTTAACAGAGTTGAGCTGCACTGGTGTATGGAGAGGACTCCAGGGCTGAGGTCTAGATACCAGGGCAGCTTTGCAGATGTGGGAGATGTTCAGAGGAACCTATGTCTGATTTAATGCCCTGCTGTAGCTACCTTGAAATCCTGAATCCTTTTTGAACAAGGGATGGGAACTGCTTCGCATCCTCATTTTCATTTGGTGCTGGGTCCCACAAATGACATAGCCAGTCCTGGGTAAGGGTTCCAGGCTCTAAATCAGCAGTTCTCAACCTGTGGGTCATGATCCACAGGAACTGTATTAGAGGGTTGCGGCGTTAGGAAGGTTGAGAACTGCTAGTCTAAACTCTCCTCTGTCTGGACAACTGATTGCTGGACAGGTATTGCATCTGAGTTTCCATTTTCCCCTCTATTCAAGAATAAAACCAGCCTCCGGGACTTTCTAGTACTCCTCTATCTTCAGAGGCAGCCAGGGGATAAGAGGAGAGGCAAAGTCCTTTTCTGTAGGGGATGAGTGAGGGGAGCTCAAACTGGAGAAGAGAGGGTGGGACCCAGGCTCTGCACACACACGCACACAGGCCACTTAAGAAACAGTTGGGCTCGCCTGTAGTCCCAGCTACTGGGGAGGCTGAGGCAAGAGAATCGCCCAAGCCCAGGAGTTGGAGGTTGCTGTGAGCTGTGTGACACCACAGCACAGCACTCTACCGAGGGCGATAAAGAGAGACTCTGTCTCCAAAAAAAAAAAAAAAACAGTTGGGTTGCCTTCAAACACAGTACTAACCAAGAATGACTAGATATTTCCCAAACCACATCTTATGTAAAATTAACCAGGCTCATTCCCCTCCCCAAAAGACTTATGTGCTTGCAACTGGGTCTATTCTGACATGGGACACTCTCCCTTCATCCTCTACAGGAAGAGAACTCCTTCTTTGCCCCTCCAGTTTCCTAGCGACCCCTTTCCTGCCTTGGCCAGCTCAGAGCCTCAGCTTTTATAATGCAGACTTGGACCCTGGCAGAAAGTATGGGGGTTAAAGAAGGGAAGGCAGGAGATTTGCACTGGAAAGAAGAGAGTCGATCTGGGAGAAAAGAATAAAAGGGAAGAGAAAGAAAGAGTGGGAAGGGAAAATGATCAGGAAAATTTTAACAGGGATTGAGGGAGGGAGAGAAAATGATATGTGAGGAACAGCTGCCAGAGATGTGGATCCTGACAGTGGCAGATGAAGGAGAATATTTGTAAGATATTTCACTGTGCATCGAGGGTGTGCCCTGCCCTCCACGCATACACGTTTCCTTTCCCTTCAGGATTTCTTAAGAGGTTGACTGCAGGTGCTTTCAGCTATATATATGTTGTTTTTTTTTTTTTCTGTCAGACTACAGATCCCTTGAATTGATTGTGCACAGGGACTGATCCGTTTGGGATCCCAGTTATCTTTGTAATACACTGTTAAGCTGGGTTTATGTGGAAATGACAGCAGTGTGAGCAGGGAAACCTCTCTCCATCTGGTGCAGGCATTTCATCGATCGTGGGCTCTCGGACTGGGAGCAGATCCTAAAAATGCTCTAAATTCACCTCTCCCTGCATTTGAACTTGATTTTCTAGAGCACCCCACCAAGTTCGTTCTCTGCTTATATACTTCCTATGAAAGGGAATATGTTACCTCCAGAGAAAGTACGTTCTAACTGTGTGTAGAGTCCAGAAGTTAAAATTGTCTGTCTACATTCTCAGTTCTATTATTAGTGGTGTAAGTGGTTACAGCCTCATTGAACATCAATCTGGTGAGTTCTACCAGAATTTAAAATATTCTACTCTTTTGAATCAACAATTCCACTTCTAGAAAATCTGCATCACTTACATTCATACACAAAGACACACATCCAGGGATGTTTACATTGAAACATTACTTGTGATAGTGAAAATGTGAAACAACTTCAACGTATATCCACAGAAAGTTGACAATAAAACTATGCGAGATTTACATAGTGGAATAATTTATATGCTTGTACTAATGTAGATTACTAAGACCTATTAAGGGAGAAAGCGGGTTGCTTTTTAGGGAATGAGCTCCAGGGCATACATATTTAAACAACAAAGTCTCATACCTCCACAAATGCGTGAATGAAAGATATGAACGTATATAGAAAAAGAATACATATAAAATGGCTAACAATTTATTATTAGGGAACTGCAAGTCAAAACAATAAGATAATGCTTTATATCCATTAGGATGGCTATTATTTCAAAAAATTAGAAAATAACAAGTGTTGATGAGGATGTGAAGAAATCAAAACCTTAGTTCATTGCTGATGGGAATGCAAAATGGTATAGCCACTTTGGAAAACAGGTTGGCAGTTCCTCAAAAAGTTAAATGTAGAATTCCCATACGACTATAATCCTAGGTATATTCATGGAAAAGAAAAACGTATACCTACATACAAACTTGTGAATGAATGTACATAGCAGCATCATTGGCAATAGTCAAAAAAAGTGGAAACAACCTAAATTCCCTTCAGTTGATGAATCTATGAATAAACTGGGGTGTATCTGCACAGTGGAATATTATTTGACAGTAAAAAGGATTGAAATACTAATGCATGCTACAACATGGATGAACTACATCAAGAAGCCAAAGGACCACATATTGCATATTTCTGTTTATTTGAAATGTCTGTAATAAGCAAACCTATAGAGACAGATCTTAGATTAGGGTTTCTGGGTAGGAGAGAGGGTGCAATGAAGAGTGATTCTGACGGGCACAGAGTTTCTTCTTGGAGTGATGAAAATGCCCTACAACTAGATTGCAGTGATGGTTGTGCAACTCTGTCAATATACTAAAAACCACCAAACTGCGTGCACTTTAAATGGACATCCTGTATGGCATGTGAATTATATCTCCATAAATTACTCTTTAAAAATTGCTAACAGTGTTTCCATAAAGGCTGGTGGGTGAGGAAGGAGGAATAAAGCACTTGCTTTGTCCGAGTGATTTTTTTCAGGCAGCAAAACATCGTGATTCATAGGCATTCCACGGAGGCATTTAAAGCAGGTGGCCCCTGGATGCCCAGCCCTCGGACCAATCAAGTGCATCAGTCCTGCACTTTCTCTACCTCCAGGGCCAGTGGCTATTCCTCCCTAGGCGATCACAGACCAGGAGTGGCTGTGCATGTGCAAAGTAACTAATGCCACTTTTCCTACAGTTCTCCAGAAGTCAGGGGCAGGCAGGATGCTTGGGGGTTTCTGACTGGTGGTTTCTCCTATGCTCTCAGAGACCCTCCAGTGATCAGAGGCAGACAATGAGCTCTTTCTGGTCTATCCACTGCTGGGGATCCTTGTGCCAGGGAGGATGGCAATAAGGGAAGGTGCTGGGCTCAGCAGGCATTCAGCCAACAGAGGAAAGAATGAAAGGAAGTGAAATTCGCCTGGCATGACAGAGTCAACCCCACAAGGCCAGGCTGGCCCTCCCCACCTTATTGCAAACAGAGGCAGAGACTGGAACCAAGGCTGGCTGAGGCAGGGGAATTCTTGAACACAGAATACAGTTGGGCACATAGTTGGGCACCCCTGCTGGCGGGAGCCCCTTGCAGATCAGCACGGCCCTCTCTCTACAGCACGAACCAGGCCCTTCCAGGCTCATCCAGCCTGATGCAGAGCTGTAGAGCCCCCAGCATAACACCCTGGCCCCTCACACACAGAGGGCGTGCTTGATACAACTAAAACACAAAGACACCTAGGTGTATGCCCAAAGGCACGGTGCATGTCACACAGACACATCCCTCACCTAATAGATGCACACAGACCACACACGGACACACAAATGGAACAGTGAACACGCTGAGTCCTCTCCAGCATGTCCACTGGCTGTCAGGGGCTGGTGCAGAGCTGCTAGGCACTCTTTTCAATATTCCAGGCCCTCTGGGACACCTCCCTCTGTTCCTCCTCTTCTCCCAGCACATCTGGGCCTCTCTCTAGCCCATTGGAGCTGGTAACCTGTTTGTTTGCTTTCCTCACTGGGTATATAAGGTCCTTGACCGTGGGTCTGTTGGTGCTCTGTGCACCAAGGGTCTTTGGCATTTTGCAATGTCTGGCATATAGTACAGGGTTAACATATTAATATAATGCTTTAAATGCATGAATAAATGAACAAAGCAATCCAAGCGTATATTTATTAAAGAAAATGTTCAACCTCCATAACTATCAAATAAAATTAAAACGAGATACAATTTTACACCTATTAAATTAGCACAAATTAAGAAATACAATTATCAGACCCAGGGCTAACACCATCATGGTCTAACTGTGGCACCCACGCATCGCCAGGGGCGGTATGTAAATTGGGTGCAACCCCTTTGGAGAATAATTTGATAATATGGATCAAGAGTCATTAAAAAGCTCACAGCCTTGGGTGCAGTGATCCCACTCCTGGGAATTTATCCAAAGGAAATTACCAAAAGGAGAAGGACATTTGCTGACTGTCATTGGAAGTGTCGTTTGTGCTCACGAAGGCCTAGTTTCAGAACTCAAGATTGGGATGTACCCTCTGACACATTCAACTTGAAGAAGGCTGGGAGAGGAGTTCCTGAGAGCTGGGGACAAAGGCCAGGGCCAGCTGGCATGTTCACTGCTGTCTCCCCAGTTCCTCATGGAGGGTATGCAGGAGGAGAAACTATGTCGAATAAAAATATAAATAAAAAAATAAATAAAAATATAAATAATGGCTAAGCAATATATATGTTAATATTTTTATTCACTATATAGATTTTTATTTATTCAGCGATTATATATTGAATAAATATGTATGTTTTTAACCATTACACACATGCACAGTCACTCTCTGAGTATAAGGCTCTGTCACCATTAAAGATGATTAACATGCAATCATCTTTAATTGCATAATTTAATAGATGCAATTAAATGCCTCCGTATTTAGATATAATGCTGTAAAGAAACAATCCTTATTCTGCATAGAAAGGACTTGTGTCAGGGATGGACTAGAGAGGTCAAGGAACTCTCTCATGTCACGTGGCCATGCATGGGGCAGCCCGGACCAACCCCAAGCCTGTTGGGTTTGATCACTATGCTTTGCTGCCTTCCAAACACCATGAGTTATGTTACAGATGCACCCTCTGGAGCTCACAGGTTACTTCGCTTGCTCAAAGCTCTACAGTACTAAGTGATAGAGCCAGGAATCAAATTCGGGTCTGCGTGAGTTGATGCTCAGGGTTTCAACTCTGTGTGAGTTTCCTGCAGGGAAAAATGAGACTCATTCAGGGGCAAGGTGGGGGGATTCCCAGCCATCCTCCTTTGAATGTTGTTCTAATAGTGTTTGGCTATCTCCCATTCTGTCCCTGGCCTCTGGAGCCCTGGCTTGGCCTCTGATTCTCTCTTTGACTTTGAATAAGCTCCTTCCCCTCTCTGGACCTCAGTTTCCCCATCTGTATGACTAGGTGGTTGTGGAGAGAGAACATCCTGAGCAGTGACTTCTGATGGCTGTCAAAAGGGAAGTGCGAGTCACAACCCTTTGCTTGACTTGACTTCTTTAAAAAAGAAAAGTTAAAAGATCTAAATATTTCGAAATAATTTCAGATTTACAAAAATATTTTTTAAATCGTACTGAGTCGTCTTGTACCTTTACTTTGCTTCTCCAAATGTTAACAGCTTTTACACCTATGGAGTCATGATCAAAAGTGGGACGTTGGCATTGACACAATACTGTTGATTATTCTGGGGGGGCTTATTCAAATTTGGCCGATTGTCTACTCATTTGCCACATTACATTTAGTTTACCCTGCTTTCGTCTCCTCCAATCTGGGGCAGTCCTGGTCTGTCTTTCGTGGCTTGGACCCTTTTGAAGGAGGCTGGGCAGTCGTTTTGCAGACTGTCTCCCTGCTGAGGTTTGTCTGATGTTTCCTCACAATTAGATTGAGGACTGCCTTTTGACAAGAATCCTGGAGAAGTGATGTTTTGTCCCGAGCCTGTCCTATCAGGAGGCACACGACGTCGACATGTACCAGGCTTCTCCACTCACCTCTGTTTCTTTGCATGAGTCATCCCCCTTCCTCTCCTGGTACTACGTCAAGACAATTGATCAGAAAGATTGAAACGATTGTGCTTTTTTGGTTTTGGTTTTTGGATTGAGATAGGCACTCTCTCTGTCACCTGGGCTAAGAGGCTACAGTGCCCTAGTGTCATCATAGCTCATGGCAACCTCAAACTCCTGGGCTCAAGTGATCCTCTTGCCTCCTCAGCCCCTGAGTAGCTGGGACTACAGGTGCCCACACCATACCCGTATAATTTTTTTCCATTTTTAGTAGAGATAGGGTCTTGCTCTTGCTCAGGTTGGTTTGAACTCCTAACCTCACGTGATCCTCCCTCCTTGGTCTTCCAGAGTGTTAGGATAACACGTGTGAGGCACCAGACCTGACCAGAAGAATTGTTTAGGTATGCACACCGGGTCCTTCCTTGCTAAAAGGCTTTCTTACCTCTGTCACCTCATTTAAACTCACATCCTGGTGAAAGGCCCATTTTCATAGCCAATCATTTTTAATTTACTAATAGAAATGGAAACCTATAATTAGAAAAAAGAAGAATTAATAATGTCTGAGTTTCTTCTGTATGTGAAGAATGGGCTGGGCACTTGCCTAAATAACCATGTCTTAATTACGTCCTTCCAGCTACCACCGTGTGGCCTTATTTTATAGCAGACGACACAGTCTCAGGAAGATCAGGAACACTGCCCAAGGTCACACAGCCAGGACATGGTCTGTTCCAAAGTCCAGGATTTCCCCATGGCCTTTCACTAGCTTTCCAGTGTGGGGCTAGGGTCAAGAGTATGGGTAACCTACCTAGGGATAATTGGGAATCAATGAAATAATGGTTATAAAATGTATTATTCCATCATCATTGACAAAGGACTTTCTCTCAATCTTTACAGCAGATCTGAGGATTAGGTGTTGCTATTTCCATTTTATAGAAGGGGAAGCTGCGGGTTACATTATATGCTTTATTCAGTCTCACCCAGTTTGGGGCAGACCTAGAATTTTAAGTCCTGTTGTTCCACTCCAGCCCAATCCTTTCCCATGTAAAATGCCTCTTTTTTCTCCATCTGAAAAGGAGTGTACTGGTCCCTGGGCAGAGCGGGTGGGGAGCAGTGCTCATCTGTTTTAGAATAATCGAGATCTCTCTGGGGACTGCCGACATCCACAGGTGCTGTCTTACAGGTGATTTGCATGCTTCATAAAAACATAATTTATATGAATTATAAAATTTTATGTGTTTTATAAGACCTGTGAAATGTATGAGGAAGCTGTCAGGGCTTGCTCTGCTCTCCAGTCAGCTGTTGGTCCTTTGTCAGAGGCTACTGCAAGCTCTGTCCTGGGCTTGGGGCTGTGGTGGTCCCGACCCCATGTTCATGAACAAAGCATGAGGTCAGGATCACAAAGTCCCAGGGTTCTGGGGGTGGGGAGACGACAGAAGCACCCGCAGAACCACAAGTCCAGGATGTGATCAGAGATGCAAACCCTGGAGCACCATGGAAGGCTTCCTGGAGGCAGTGGCACTGCAGGGCAGTTTTGAAGAGAGGCAGAATCCAAGCAGATGAGGGCTAGAGTTGGGTGGAGTCCCTGTGAACACAGGCTGTGGGGACAGAGTGTGGGTTCCTGGAGTGGAGAAGGAGCAGAAAGCTGGTGTCCTGGCAGCTCTTGGTTCTCATGGAATTGAGGCCTCATGCAGGGCTATTGAGAAGCTGCACACATGCCCAGCACAAAGAATTTGAAGACGGGGAGGAGCCTGGAGACAGTGGCCGGCTTGGCCTGTGTATGAGATGTGCCTTCATCAGCACCCCAGCATCCCATATCCGGTCTTGGGAAGAAGAGGTTTCAGGCTGGGGAAAAGTGTTGGAGATGAGGCCTGGTGACCTTCTGCAGGAGCCCTGAGCACTGTGTTCTGAGGAATACTCCATGTGCAAAGGGAAGCAGAACGTGGCTCTGCACCCACAGAAGGTGAACTGAACAGACTAGAGTCTTTCCAGAGGAAAGGAAACCCCAGCCCTCTCTAAACCCATACAGGTTAAGGTTGTAAAATCTTTTGACCAAAAAAGAGAAGCACAGGAGCTGAGTCACCCTGTCATTCTCTTGCTGGAACAGGAGCTGATGGGGTCATTGACTCTCCCGCACGTCCTGCTGCTGTCCAGCCCAGCCCCCCCTGTTCTGAAGCCTGAGTGAATGCGGGAGCCCTTCCCTTCTGTGCCTGTTCCACTCACTTCCTGGACACCCTCCCAGGACATGCCACAGACCCTCACGTTCAACGTGAGCTCATCGCCCAAGTCTGCTCCTGTCCCCAGCTCTCAGCTCAGAAGTGGCCCTGCTGATCCCTACGCAGGAAACACGTGTTTCCCCACATCTCCCTTCTCTGTCACTCCCTGTCCTCCACGTTTGATCACCAAGCCCTCTCCAAGTGTCCCTGAAACTTCTCTGGAATTGTCCCCTTTTCTGACCACCACCAAAGACCTCATTTCCTGTCACGGCCATTCTTATACCGCCTCCCTGCTCAGCCAGGATCCTCTGCTACATCACCCTTCAGTCACAGGAACACCCTTTCCTGCTTGTTACTGGATTAAGAGGGTCTGGCCACCTGTCACTGTCAGCGATACACAGAGACACAGATGGGTCCTCCAAACTTTATTTGTCAGAAGGCCAGGATTCTGGACAACAGTGAGAGTAGCCTCTCCAAGACCGTTCTATTCTTCTATTTCCAAAATTACAGTTTTATACATTTAAGTTCAAAGTAAAGACCATGTTAACCCTTAAACGATAATCGGCCCAACCCACAATCCATATCCATAGTAAACAATAATCAGTATAACTCGGGATCCAAAACAACATGCCCTTTCAAAAGTTAATCTCCTAAGTCAATCCACCTAAACAACTCAAAATAGGCATCTTTAGGGTGGGAGCTAAATTTAGAAAACAGTAAGAATGGGAGACAAGAGGCGAAGGTCAGGCAGGACTCAAACAGACCAGACCAGCTGTGTCACATCTGCCCTAACCTGACGGACTCCACCTCCTCTCACTACTCACATCTATCCCCACATCTCTTGCCAGCGTAAAACTCTTTGGTTTCTCCTGGGTCAGCTACAGCATCAAGACCAAGCCTCTGGGCCTGGCATTCAAGGCCTTTTTGACACAACCTTGCTGCTTTTGGTAGTTGTATGTTCTTTTGGTCCTCTTCACTTGCCTGTTTTATGCCAATAATACGTCAGATGTACTTGTCTGACAACCCATGTTGTCTCACTCCCTTTGGCTTTTTCAAATGTACTTGCCTCTCCCTGGAAAAGATATCCCAGGCTGTCTCTCTGGAGAACTCCTGTTCATCCTTCAAAACCAGCACTTGTGACACCACCTCTCGAAAGTATTCCTTGACTCGCTGTAGACATATCATTCTGCTGACTCTACCATTTGTCCCTTAGCACATATTGTACCTCACTGTGATTTTTATTTCACATCTGTGAGGTTCTTTTTTTGAGACAGAGTCTTACTATGTTACCCTCAGTAGAGTGCTGTGGCGTCACAGCTCACAGCAACCTCCAACTCTTGGGCTTAAGCGATTCTCTTGCCTCAGCCTCCCAAGCAGTGGGGACCACAGGCACCCGCCACAACACCCAGCTATTTGTCTGTTTGTCACTGTTGTTTAGCGGGCCTGGGCCATGTTCAAAGCCACCGGCCTTGGTGTATGTGGCCGGCACCCTAACCGCTTGAGCTACAGGCACCGAGCCATCTGTGAGGTTAAAGGCAGGGCCCACAAGTTTCTCTGTCTCTTTTTTCCTCTCTCCCCACTTCCCTTCTTTCTGCCCTTTCTCTCACCTTGTCCTCTCTCTCTTCCTGTCCTGCTCTTCCTTTCTCTTCTCCAGTTTCAGCCTTCTAGCTAAAAGCTCTGTCCTGAATGTGCCGACGTGCTGGGTTCTCTTCTCCGGTTTGTGCAGACTCACAGGGGTGCCGTCCCAGATCAGGCCCCCTTCCTCCAGGGAGCCCCTGGGGATATGGACCATAACTGGTCGTCAGATAGAGCTGGACAGTCCCGGAGGACGGAGTGCTCTGAAGGAGCAGGGTAGGGTATGGTACTGAGAGTGGCCTTCGGGGAGGGATGTGGTGAGAGGCAGGAGGTCTCTCCTGAAAAGAAAACATCTGAGATGATGCCTGAATGACAAGAGGGCTGAGCTGCACAAGGAGAGCAAGAGGAAGAGCACCCGGAGGGGAAACAGCTCACTCAAAGGCGGGGTGGCAGGACTGAGCCTGTGCACTGAAGGCCCAGGCTGGCGCGGCAGAGGACAGCGAGGGGAGGGAAAGGCAGGACCTCGGAGATGGGGGCTCAGGCCGTTCCTAAAGCCCTGTCTGGCAGGGTGTCTCATGAGCTCCCGCCTAAATCGCAATCCCATTGTCGGAATGGTTCCCAGCCCTGCGTCAACGGGAACCGAGGAGACTGGGCTGTGGCTGTTTACAGAGTGCTTCTCTTCCCTGGTGGAAGGCCTAAAGCCTAGCTGCCTGACCGGTCACCAGGTAACCCTCACATGGCAAAGCTGCTTGTACCGGCAGAGGCCCTGGGGGCTCTGGTCTGGCCCGTGTCCTGCCCGTCACTGTGGTGCTGGGAGCTCAGCCTCATTTTCTCCCTTGGAGAAAATCCCGGCTGGAGCAGCCTCGGCTGCTTCCTTTCTTCTCTGCCCTGGGAGTCCTCAGTGTTCAGGTGAGGCCCACACGGAGATTTGCTCTGTTGCCTCAGTGATGGTGAAGGTTCTCCCCTGCCCCTGCCAAGGCACCTGCACTCCGCTCAGGGCGGTCAGCTTTCCCTGCAGACTTCTGCCGTCCGCCGTCAGGGGGAGGCGCTAACTCAGGCTGGTACCTGTCCTGCGGTGTGAGCCCTTGTCCTTCCTCCGCCCCACACCGTCCCTGCATGGTCGCTTGTGCCTGCCATTCAGCACCTCCTTAGGAGATCTGCCCAGCGCCCGTCTTCAGCGGTCTCTGGCTCTCTTCACCCCTCATCCCTGCTAGCCCCTCCCCGACTCTGCCATCCATGCTTGGCCACACCCACCCCCCAAATGCAGGCTCTCCGAGGGCAGAGACTTTTTTCTCTTTTGTTTGCCTCTGTCACTTCCCTCCAGTGCCCAGAACAGCGTCCACCATACAGTAGGGCTCAGTAAATATTTTCTGAGTAAATGATGGTGGTTTTCCTTTTTTTTTTCTTTTCATTTTTAGTGATTAACATGCATGGATTTCTCATCAAAGAGCAGACTGCATGAAACTCACAGAGTGCCCCACTCTGGTGTGGCTCAGAACTCATTATCTTCCAGCTGCAAGTTGAGAGATTCTTGGACAGAGATTTAAACAACCGCTCAAGTTGCTGCTTTGACCCAGCTGACCTTCTGGTGAGTTCAGAGTCATAAACCATTATTGTCTCTGCAGGCGGGGAGTACCTCAGGCGCCTCTTGGCACCTGGTGCCTCCGTCAGAATTAGTAGCTCATTCTCTCCATCTGATGCTGGGCCAGGAATAAGGGAGTTTAACTCCCCGTGTGAGGCTGCTCTTGGCAAGTTCAATGGTGTTCTGCGTCCATAGTCATAGACTCAGAATCAGAGAAGCTGAAGGTTTTTGTTTGCTTGTTTTTAGAGTCAGTGAATGAAAGAAAACACTTGCCCAGGATGGTGCGTGGATCCATCGGTAGGGCCTCGATCTCAGCCCAGTCCCGGACTCCTCCTGACCCAGAGCTCTCCCTCTGTTCTGAACTCGCTGCGGCCATCTGAGGTCTGCCCCCCCCCCCCCCATCCTTGGTGTTTCAGTGTTCATTCCTGTCACTCGATAGCTGGGGAACCTCATGAAATTTACTCCGATTTATTTTTATTATTATTAACTGCAGCGAAAAACCCAAAACATAAAATATAACATCTCAATCATTCTTAAGTGTCCAGTTCAGGGACATGAAGTCCACTTAGGTTGTTGTACAGCCATCACCATCAACCCCTTCCAGAACTCTTCCCGTCTTGCAAAACTCAAACTCTGGAATTTTCCCTTCTATCTGGGTTCTGTAGGGTTAAATGAAAAGAGGATGGTGACGATGGCCACGGCATATATTTGTGAGAACATGGTGACCAACCAGGAGTTGCAGTCCAGAACCTGTTCAGAACAGAAGCTCTATAAGTGCACGTTAAATTTGGATCTGATGAACACAAGAATCAATGTTGGTTGAGATGCGGCTTATTAAATAAGTAAATCAAACTCTCCTACAGGTTTTTCCTGAAGCTGTTTTGAAGGAAGTTTTTTTAAAGGCTCACTTTATATAACAACCAAATATATCACAAAAGCAGGGGAGGGTGGGGAAGCAGGCCCGATGTTTCCAAGGTCTTATGATTGTCATTACAATGTTGTATGTTGCATGCTTTCAATGCACAATGTTTTTCAACCCATATGCAGTGTTTATGGGTACATTGTTACTTCATAGAGTTTTTTATTGGTATGTATATGGTAAAATGCACATAACAAAATTGAACATTGTAACTATTTTTAAGTGAACAATTCAGGGGTGTTAACTACATCTGTGCTGCTATGCAACCATCACCTCCATTCATCTCCAGGCCTTTTTCATATTCCCCAACTGAAACTCTGCACCCATGAAACACTGACTGTCCATTTCTCCCTTCCTCCAGCCCCTTGTAACCACCCACCGTTCTACTTTCTGTCTCTATAAAACTTCATTTCTTTTTTTAGCTGAATGATATTCCACTGTGTGTTTATACTACCTTTGTGTATTGGTCCATCCATTGATAGGCATTTGGGTTGTGTCCACCTTTTGGCTACTGTGAATAGCCCAGCTTTGAACACTGTGGCACAAGCCTGTGTTTGATGTCACGATGTGGATGAACCTTGAAAACTTTATGCTACTTGAAAGAATCTAGGTGCAAAAGGCCATGTATGATTTCATCTGTATGAAATAGTCAAAATAGTAAGTGTAGCGGCTGAGGCAAGAGAATCACCTAAGCCCAAGAGCTGAAAGTTGCTGTGAGCTGTGATGCCGCAGCACTCTACCGAGGGCGACAAAGTGAGAGTCTGTCTCTAAAATAAATAAATAAATAAATGAACAAACTAGGTAAATGAAAAGAGACAAAAAAAAAAAAAAGACAGAAAAAGAAAAATAAGCTTAGTGTTACTAGGGGCCGGAGGAGGGAGAAAGGTGAGTGACTCCTTTATATGCGGAGGAGTCCTTTGGATGTGTCCTCCGAAGTTCCTGTGTTGGAAACTTTAATCCTCAATGCAAAAGTGTTGAGAGGTGGGAATTTCCAGAGGGGATTCGGTCGTGAGCCTCTGGCCTCTGAATGAATTACTGTTGTTGTAGTGGGAGTGGATTGCTCATGAAAAGACGTCACTTGGCCCACTTCCTCCTCTTCTCTTACCATTCTGCCTTCCTCCATGGGGCGATGAAGCAGAAGTCCCTTGCTGGATGCCAGCACCTTGATTCTGGACTTCTCAGCCTCCAGAACCACTAGCCAAAGAAATCCCTTCATTATAAACTCCCCCACCTGTGATATTCTGTTGTAGCAGCAAAAATGACTAAGACATGGCTATGGTGTTTCCTTTGGAGGTGATGGAAATGTTTTGAATCTAGACAGAGGTGACAATCACACAACATCATAAATGTATTAAATGCCATGGAATTTTAAAATGGTTACTTTTATGTTAGTAAATCTCACCTTAAAGGGGTGGGGGTAGGAAGGGCCTCAAGCTGTATTTTCATTGTGATGCCAAACATAGATTTGCCCAGGTGGTAAAGACCTGAGTGGGTCGAGGCAGTTAGAAACTTGGGAGACAATATCTCTAGCTTTTTCCTTGTGTTCTTGGGAGGATTTTCACATGGCCTATGGGGTCTGAGGGACCCAGGTGTTCTCTGTTGCTTCGCTTGCCACCAAGCGGCAGCACAGAGCCCTGGCATTCAGAGGAGAGCGTGCCAGGGCTGGGGTGCCCTGCAGGGGAAAAGGCTCATCTTGTGCCTCTGAGCCACCTCTTCCACCATCCAACCAGCCTACCTGGTTGTATTTGCAGTATTCAGTGTGAATATTGAAGAGATCCTTACTTCCCTGATACAGGCAGACTGAGAAGTTGGGGAGGCAACTGTGAGTTTCATTCTCCAGGGTCACAGCTCAGCCTCCATCTGGGGACCATTTTCATGTAAGGATTTATCCACATTGAATTAGCCCTTGACAGTGCAGAACTGCCTCAGGCAAAGAAGGGGAAACCCAGGGGACAGAGATGGACTATTCTCCCCACCCCACCCCTGCAGGTCTCAGTGGATGGAAAGGCGAGGATTAGAAAGTCCTGACCTGCTAGGAAGTCAGTGGCTTGGCAGATGTGGAGGCTTTAGCCTTGCAGGGAGGCTGGCCCTACCAGGAGTTCAGTGCTTTATTTGCTGTCAAACTACTTCAGGTGCATTAGCGACTCCCAGATCTTAAGTGCCTGCTAATTAACAACAGCCAGCAAAGGCTGTTCCTGGGGGATTGGCACCTGAGCTGGGGAGCTCTCAGTCCCAGGAGAGAGGGGAGCAGTAGCAAAAGCCACTGGTGCCGTGGTGGGTGAGGTGTCCTCACCAGCAAGCCCAGCGTGGTTAGAGGTCAGATCCCAGCTCTGACACCTGCTAGCTGTGTGCCCTTGGGCAAGTGCTTCTGCTCTGAAACCTGTTCTCTTTCAGAGTTGTTACAGCCTCAAATGAGATGATCCATGTGGCACTTAGCACAAAGCTGGCTTATTGAAATACCCAACGGGCTGAGCAGTGTGTTTGAGGAAGTTTCAATAGAGCAGCAAATCTGGTGTTGGAAGGCATATCTGTCCTGCCTCAGTTTCCCTTCATGACCTCTTTTAGATTTATCAACAGCTGCCCTGGAGGCTAATCTTGCCCTGGGTCCTTAACTCCTTCCACTCCTGCCTCCCCCCACCCCCAGTTGTCTATCTTGGTCCTACAAGTTGGGAGAATGGTAGATTGGAATAAATAGTTTTCTGACCGGTAAGACAAATGTCCAGGGCACTTGAGAAGATGCCGCATGGGTCTGTGGTGGATGCGGAGGGTTCTAGCACTGGGAAGGAGACATCTGTGCTGGGAGTCGTGGCTCGTGGACCCCAAACTGGCTGAGAGCTGACGGGAAAACCGATGCTGACGAAAATGGCAATAATCTACACCAGTTAAGACACAGAGTCTGAGAATGCCTGGACAAAGGTGGACATCATCTCACCCCAAGTGGCAGACCGGGACAGTGCAGCAATTCTCTGGCTTCTTCAGAAGGTTTTATTGATTTTTAACAAGAGTGCATATGCAAAATGCAAAAATGCCAAAATAAAGGATTAAAAGAATCCCAAGTCTCCAGGAAGATTCTATAAGGAGAGAGGCTGGGTAAAAAGGTAGGGGGGTGCTAATAAACAGTATATTTAGGAAGGGGGATGGGAAAATCAGTTCTACCCCTGCAGGAGAAGTAAGCCAGGTTCCCTCATCTAACTGCAGATCAGGAGTTCCAAGCATTCAACTCAGCGCCAGTCCTGCCCCACCTGCTGACTCTTGGGGTACACATGGATAGTCCTTCCTGTCCAGGCTCCTCAGGCTCTTTTCATCTTCAGTGGTATTGATGAGCCCCCGGGGATCTTGCATCTGTGAACTTTCCCCTGGGTACCCCTGGATTGAAATGAGTCACTCTGCAGAGAAGTCAACCTATCTACCTCCCACCCATCTGACTCTGGCGGGGCTTTTGGAAAAAGTGAGCTCTGACCTTTGTCTGAATTCTCAAGTTCTGTCCACAAGTATACTCTCAATCGGGTCTTAAGGAAAGGTGTGAATGAAGCTTGGCAGCTATCAACAAGGAGGGAAAGGGTTTGGAGGGATTAGGAAGGAAAAGGGATGAAGCTTGAAGTACAGCTGGCTTGAGTTTCATAAAAGGTTGAGAAAGGGGCTCGGCGCCTGTTGCTCAAGCGGCGAAGGCACCAGCCACATACCCCGGAGCTGGTGGGTTTGAACCCAGGCTTGCCAAACAACAGTGACAACTACAACCAAAAAATAGCTGGGTTTTGTGGCAGGTTCTTGTATTCCCAGCTACTTGGAAGGCTGAGGCAAGAGAATCGTTTAAACCCGAGAGTTAGCAAGAATATGTTTATAGGGTTTCACCATCCCCCAGACACTTTTCTCTTCATTCTAGGTTCTCATTTGATCCTCAAAATAGCCCTTTGAAGTGGAAGAATTTGTTGTTCAAAGGAACAGAAGCAGCGCTTGCCCCTGCAGAGCCCTTATGCTTTAACTCTGCATTTATCTATCAGCCACTTAGCACCCTTCCAAGAGATTCCCTTTCTGGCTTAAATTAGAGTAGCATCTATGGCTTGGCACACACATGAATGTTAACTGGCCACCAGGAATGGGAAGCAATGTGACTATACCGAAAAAACCTCCTTCTACTTCTAGCCACAGGGCTGGGATTGCCAAAACCAAACTCAGAGATGGGTGTTGCTGTTGCTGAATTGTCCTGTCTCACCAGACCTCACGCAAAGGAAGGGACACGAGGTGGACTCCACTAGGATGAGGAGCACGACCTAGACCAGTGATTCTCAACCTTCCTAACGCCCCGACCCTTTAATTCAGTTCCTCATGTGGTGGTGTCTCTTGGGATCTTGGAGGCACCAGCCTTGACCTGTTTGTTAGTCTTTACAAGGAGGTCTTGAACCAACTCCAGGGCATGGAAAAGTTCTTGCAGTAGTTTTCTTTGGTTGCTGTATCAAGTTACTATACATTTGGTGGCTAAAAATGAAGCATATTATCTTACAGCTTCATGAGTCCGAGGTCTGAACTGAGTCTCCCTGGGCTAAAATCAAGGCCCTGGCAGAGCTATATTCTCTTCTGAAGGCTCTAGGGGAAAATCCACTTCCCTGTCCTTTTCCAGCTTCTAGAAACTTCCCACATTCCTTGCCTTGTGGTTTCTTTCCGTCTTCAAAGTCAACAGTTGCCATGTGAGTCTTTCTCTGGTTGCATCTTTTTACCCCTCCTCTTCTGCCTCCCTCTTCCAAATTTAAGGACCCTGGTGGTTATGCTGGGTTTCCCTATTTTATGGACAGCTGATTAGGAACCTTAATTTCCCCTTGCCATGTAAATAACATATTCACAGGTTCTGGGGATTAGGATATGCATATTTTGGGGGCTGTCTGGGGGTGAGGGGCTTAATCGCCCTATCATAGTCCTTCAACTGTTCTAGGCTGCAGTGAATGTTACTTGGTCACTCGGATTTTTGAGAAAAGTACATGATGCTTAAGAAGTCTATGGCAAATTGGGATACTCTATGGCCCCATTTTACAAGATCTTGTTGGAAAAATCATAGTGAAACCCTTTAAATGTTGGAGCATTTGCAAAAAATTAAAGTTCTTTTGAGGAATACTTTCTTGCTGGTTGTTAGACACATAACATCTGAATGGGGAACCTAGGTAGCCATGAAACCTGAACTATCAACAGGTTACTGATTCATTTAGCCACGAGGTCAGGTTTTCCCAAGAACACCCAAGAGGAGGTAATATATATAGGAACATAGCTGCTCAAATAGGTCTCAAATAAGGTTTCCATCAAGGTCTGTGAATGGGTTCAACAATATGGGCAAAGGTTGTTCAGGAAATCAGCAATGTTGAGCAATAACAACTCACTTTATGCTTCTGGTTGCTAAAAACTGAAAGTTCTGAGATATTTCTTTGTTTTAAGCTAACTATATAGTTTGCTACAGTTTTGTTTTTTTTTTTTTTGAGACAGAGCCTCAAGCTGTCGCCCTGGGTAGAGTGCCGTGGCATCACAGCTCACAGCAACCTCCAATTCCTGGGCTCAAGCGAGTCTCCTGCCTCCGCCTCCCAAGTAGCTGGGACTACAGGCGCC